>APFE031227475.1:0-35466 GCA_000404065.3 Pinus taeda
TTTATGGATCAGTTTGAAAATTTATGAAAAGTGGTCCTTGAAAGAAAAGAAGTAGGGGGTTGTAGCTCCCTTCCAGGAGAGACTGGAAAACGAGAGAGAGTTGTATCTCTCTGCAGGTTACAACCTACGTATTGGTAAAGGACTACACCAGTACAAGACCATTGTAAAAGAAGTTTCTAATTTGAAAGAAGATAGAGACATATTGCAGCAGGTGGTTTTCACCCACATTGGGTTTCCACCTTACATCTTGTGTTCTTTGGTGTGACTATCTGTTTTCTTTATTCATGCTCATTATTTTATGGTACTGACATGCAAAACTAATTCAAAGAACAAATAAGGAAGATTTATAAAAAGAAGTAGATAATACTGATTCACCCCCCCTCTCAGTATTATTTTCAACAAAAGCTCCCTACAAACAAGCCATGTCCTGTAAGTTATTTGACAACATTGGCTCTCAAATAAACAAATAGTGGGTTCAGGCCCCCACGCAAACCATCAAACATTATAAATGGAACTTCTTTTAATCAATTGTGATGTTATAAAGTCCCTTCCCATTAAGAAATTTAAGAAGAGCATAACATTAAGCATGATTATTGAAATAATCCAGTCACCAACAAAATTTATTGGTGCTTACCAAATCTTCTCAAATGCAGAAGGATATCATTTCCACTTCTAAAATATATAGAAGATAATATATCCATGTCTGGTAAATAAGTAGGCAAATCCATGAAACGCCCAAGTATTGGTAGAGGAAGCTTATCTAGGATGGGTTTACCTTGAGCATGTATGTGATAGTCTCAAAACTTAGACAAGAAAAGGAAGGACAATACAATTAGTTTTCAGCAAAAGAAAAAAGAAAAGGACCTAGGCATCCATAGAAGACACTACACACACCCAATGGAAAATCAAAGTGTTATTGAGTTTTTAAAAAGGAAAAGGTTTGTACCTCTATGAGGATGGTTCAGAAATCTATTAGGAGGAGAAATTGTAATCCAAATTAAATTTAACATTAAAAAAAGAGTTATCTTGACAAACCACATTAGCAAAATGACAAACATTCAACTCAAAATCAAAAACTTATGTTCTAGTCTAATCAAAAGTGATCGTGTCTATCGTAACACAACTGTAGCCCAAGCAAGATCAAAGGAATCTCTTACACGAGAAGGCAAAGATTTCAAATCTCATCATCTGCTTGCTAAGTGAATTAGGTTCAATTTAATTACAAATTTGTCAAATAAGAAAACTAACATGAAAAATCATCCAATAAAGGAAAGGATCCAACTTCTTCAATTTAGGCACTATGCATATCAATGTCCAAAATTTTGATGAAATCAAAGCACCAGACATCTGAAAAGAAAAAGAAAAAACCAAAATTTTGTAAGGATTAATAGCACCCCATAAGTCCTGAGAAAAAATACAAATGAACTAGCACATGATATATTCTTTCCCCTTCACATTTTCATAGAGTGAAAATTCCAAGACCCTACCTTGCCCTACTTTGTATAACCTCTCACATCAAAACATTATTCATTAGGGTCAAACACATACAAATCTTGGATTTTATTAAAGATTTAACTTCCCAAATCTTCCCCACCACCAAGCTACTACTATTTGTTCATCATCAAAGGTATCCTTGTACCGCAAGCGAGCTATCAATAGTTATATGGCCGGATTGTTGGACCATACTAAGGTATCACCCTCCACCTTCAATTTGATAGAACTTTGACCCAACCTCTGAGTGTAATCCTTATGGGCCTGCATCTAAACCTTCCAACCCTAGAGACTAAGAATCCACCCATCCTTCTTGCCATTGGCCAAATATCAATAATAGTTGGATTTGCAACATCAACTAGTACTAGTATGCCTTGTCCATTCAATTTATTTATCATGTGCTAGAAGAGATGATGTTTCCCCACACACGCCATCCAAGGATCTATCCCTAATATTACCTTCTCTTCATCCCACATTCTACATGCAAGCCAATTCCCAAGAGAGAAGGATATGACAAGGGCTTTCCTTATAATCAAAGCAATAGATTTAATAAGTGTTTGGGATCCAAATTAAATCAAAAGTTAGTGGGTCAAGATGTTTTTGCAATATAAAATTATTCCAAAGACCTTAGTAGTTAATGATTTGCCAAACTGATGTATATTTCTAAACCCCAACCACCAGCAATATTGGTCTTGGTTATTTCTCCCAATTGACGACCAATTCCATCCTTTTCTCTCCTTCATGTGCATGAAAATAGAAATAAAAAAATCTTCTCTTCCAACATTCCAACAAGGATATAGGACATATAGCAAAAATAAACAGGAATTTCTTCTAGAACAGATTTTACAAAAGTCAACCTACCAGCTATGGACAACTACCTATTTCATGATGTCGTAATCCTTGTCAATATTTGGATAGAGCTAGATCAAGTATACATACCCATAAGCATTTCCTTTAACATGGATCATAATTGTTTCAAACCTTTACTAAAATGAGAACACTCTAGAAACTATTTTGTCTTACCCATGGTGAGTTCTATTAGAAATAATTGATGATTTACATTCATTGATTTCCATTTATATTCATTGATTTCCATACTTGCATTTATATAGGACAACTCACGAGGTGCGTTGTAATAGTTCCTCTTGTCCCTCATTCGAAGTAATGAATTGATTACTTATGTTCATTTATTTTGATACCTATAGCTGTACAGTACAAACAAATAATTTATTTCTAATTTACGGCCTAAGCTTATGAGATGGCACTTGAATTCTAAAGAAAAACATTGCTTCTTATTTCAATTTATGGGGAATCACTACTCTAGCATTACATAGGACCAAAGAATGTATACCACCCTACTCAAAGGAATACATCCTATCATAAGGAGAATGATAGTTTAAATAAATGTGGATATGTAGAATGAAGAATTTAGAAGAAGGGTAAAGTGTTGAAGGTTTACCGTTCATATTAAGAAGCATAAATATTATAGAAAAAGCACACAAAGGAGGATTGCAAATAGTGCATCGAGGGTGTGTGTTAGTTAAAATTCAAGAATAGGATTTCAAAAAAAAACTAGAGGATTACAAATCAAAGTGAGAGAAGGGAAATATTGTATACATAATTATTTCACAGAAAAAAAAAATTGTGATCACAAAAAAGTTACTAACCTGATTCCAACCACACTATTGAAGTCATCATCCAAAGATCTCTTGATATATTCCTGAAAATCAAACTTGCTCTCTCGAGCCAAGTGAGCTTGTACATTTCAAATAAATTAATATTTTAGAACAAATTAGATTCATGTAATTTTTGAATAAATCAGATGCCTTACATGAATGAAGTGGGCTTTCACATGAACAAGATATGAAGGAAAATATGATTTAAGGTGATCAAAACTTACTACGATGAATCCATCACAAAAGAAACTAGCCCCAACGAGACATCACCTATGATTCTTAATAATTAACAACACTTTCCATATAAGGTCAGTATGGTATATGTAGGTGAAGGACAAAATGGGAGAATTCATTTTCCATAAAATTTTAACAAAAGAGGAGAATGTATCTTGACCACAAAAATCAATTCATTATTTCTATGGCATATTTCAATCAATTACAAAGTCAATCATGAATCCTTTGTAAAGGATCTCCAATACATCTCTGGCAACAGTCTTCATGTTCTTTTGATATATACATGCATGCTTCACTAGGTATTTTCAAACCCAAAATTTGTTTTAAGAAGCTCTGCTCATGAGTAAATAGGTATCACCTTAGGAGGGTAAGTGTGATTGTTTGCAACAAAGGAAAACTTCTGAACATGAAACCTATTAGAGAAATTTTCTTCTTATCAATTTTGGAAACTTTCATTCAAACCACTTTCAAACTATTGAGTGAAAGGGTTAAACTTAATGCCTCGAGGCTTACTATGTGGTTATGCAATCCAAGCATGGTATGATAAATCTCCCTATATAGTAAAATCATTGTGTTCAAAACACTACTCATATGATGATATAAGTAAGAGATTTAACAACCTTAAAACATTTACATTCTATTGAGATTTATTCAAGAGAGACCAAACATTCCAGAACTGCGTCAAAACGTTCTTCAGTGAGTTTGTAACAGTAAATCCTTTAAATACAACAAGCTTCATCTTGGTCAGATGTAGAGACAGAAAAGACTTGAGCTTGAACATTGACATCAAAGGAAAATTATGCACTATGACATTTACCAGCTTTGGGTAGTTAACTGTCGCTAAGCTTTCACGCTCAACTCTAGTGAAATCCATACACTAGAGATTGGCCACATAAATTTTCCATTGCTCAACCCTATATAGTGTTGAACTGTCAAATTTTCTTTAAGAGGGAACTTTTTTACAAGGTGTTAATGTATATCATCATTTGTATAGATGAATGGAAAAGATAGGTGTATGCCTTACAGATAGGTTCCATCCTTTTAGTTATGATGAGGGGCTACCCCTATCCCCTTCCATCCATATTTGATCCTTTAAACAATGGTAAAAGGGAGAGGTTAACTTGGGAAATATCCCCTGCTGGTTATTGGAACACACCTACCTATATTCGTGCATCAAGAATAATTCTTACAATAATAGCCACATAAATAAATGAATACATATTATTTTGTTTGGTTAGAAATAAAAAAAGAGAAACCACAAAAGAGGAAGACCAACGAAGAATTAGGGAAGAGGAAAATGGTGAAGAAGCTACCAATTGATAGGGATGGAACAACTCTGTGATTCATCACACTTTCGTAATATCCCTTCAGTGTTCAGGTTCAATGCCTATTATGTCGAACTGGGAATAATGACTTCTTATTGTCACTCTGGCTCCCGCGAGTTCTTGTGTGATGTAGATCTCTCGCTAAACATTATGTCCAACCTGGGAAGGTCACTATAACCATTTCAATCTGATGGTAGAGGATTCTTTAATTGTTAATCATTTTCTCCAATTGAGGATTTTTTCTATAACCATTCCAATCCAATAGCCAAGGATTATTTAATCTTCTAAAATTCTATCCTACATTGCAGACTAGTACACGATGGCAGGTAGGAGAGTTGTTTTAGAAAAGAAATTCCTTATTGTGTAACTAGTAATAATTAAAGCTAGCAATAAATGGCGTTAGCCATGCATAATTGATAACTCATGTACATAGAACTGAATTGGTGTGAAACTCATGCAGTCATCTCTTTATTTGCTAAAAATGGACCTATTATAGATAGAACACCCATTAAAAATAGACATGTTTTAAAATGATATTTTATAAATAGATTACCCAATATAAATTTACTACTTGTTCTTTTCCCTGTGGAAAAAGTCATAATTTTATTCATAATGACAAAATTACATTTTGTAGATGCTAAAAATCATATGCGTATGGCCTGTACCTATTTTCATAGGATGCTAGGCAGACAAAAAGTAAAGTAAAAAAAAAAAAATGTAAAACATATTGACTATGGTTCCTTTCTCCCCTTCTTCTTTTCCACCTTAGGCCAACCTCCAGTATTGGGAGTGGCCGTTACAATGGAACGTTGATTTTGACTGGGAGTGTCTTCGTCAGATTCAAATCCTTCTAATCCATGAGTTCACTTGATGCCTGTTATTTCCATTCCTATTAGTTGAGATGTTTTATGCTGTCTTTGTTTGCTGGAGTCTTCCTCCTCCTTTAATGGGATCTTCTGGTTCTTTTGATCCTCTGTTTCTGCTTGGTATACTGTTGTTTCTGCATTTTGTACTTCTTCCTCTAGGGGGCCTGTACATTGCCATCCTTTTGGATGTTTCTATTGCTTCTTGTTCCATTCAAGGGTTTGCATTGCTTTAGAACATACACTGTGGAGGTGTCCTATTTGTAGACATCCACAACATCGAAAAGTTGTGTTTTCATAATCTAGTGGTTGTGTCCACTATGTATTATTGAAATTAAAATTGATACTATATGGTAGTCTGTTATTGAGGTTTACATCAACACATATCCTCGCGAATTTTAGAATCCCCCTTGAGATTCTATCCTCATCAGTCTTGAGGTATTTACCCAAAACGTTCCCTATGGCGATTAATACTTTGTGGTGCCAAAAATGTAATGGGAGGTTGTGCAATTTGATCCACAATGGCATCTTTGAGACCACCATTGTATTGGCGTCGAATTCTAGGAAAGATGGGGTCATAAATAGTCCTGCATTGCCCTAGAACCATGGCCCCTTGTTGAGGATGTATTCTCTTTCTTTTTCTGTTCTGAATATGACTATAAAAAAAAAACTTGGGACATAAGTAGATCTCACAGTTTGGTGACCAGGCCTCATATATCCATTGGTGTAAAACATCACATTTTTGCCAGAAACCATTGAATCTACATATAACTGAATTTGAGTGAAGATCTGTAAACAACTTTTTTACCTTAGGCATGGCAATCGTGAGTGTAGGATTCTCAGGTTTTTGTTCTACTATGTAGGGCCCTGGAAGCTCCATTGGTGTTGCAGTTTTGACATGCGCTTGACCATTTCCTTTGACTACTTCCTTGAAGGAGCCTGTGCTTTTAGAGCTAGTTCTGACACTTCTTCCCGTCAATCGCAAGTTAATTATTATGGTTGTGTCTGTGTTGATACCATAATCCTTCAACGAAAGATTGCCTTGTAGGTTGTGACCTAAACAGATCAAGTTTTGCTGATGTGCTGGAATACCTAGTTCATTCTGGATCTTGTTTTTCAGCTCCTGGATCTTTCTTCCTTCCCAGATCCTCCAACAAACCTTCTTGCCTTCCAGTGTTTTAATGAAAATTTGTATCGGATCCTCTTTTTTTGGGTTTGCGTCCATCTACGGTGTTGCGGTATCTATTACCCAATTACCTAAATTTATCTAGTCTAGTTGTCCCATTGCTTTATCACAGAGCTTTGTCCTAATCTAGCCTACTAGGTCACTACTGATCTGCTTGCATGCCAAGCCTTTTGGGCATTTGAGTTCCATATTTGTTAGATCTGGTGCGTAATCTGAGTGGCTCGACAAAAGTACTTGGGGTTTCCAAACTCCCAACAACTCTACTCATGTTTTACCTTCCTCTATGTTTTGGGGCTCTGGTCCAAGGTAGAAGGGTGACTTGGCACATGTAGGCCTACAGATCTAGGCTTGGTGTCGACCTTTTGGTCTACTCAATGCTAGATCTGTCAGATCAAAGGTGGATCTATAGATAATACTCCCTTCCATAGTAGGAAGAATCAACCTGGATCCATGAAATAGCCATATAGGGGTAGTGTTGTCAAGCTTAGGTTTATGGCTAAAGTACGCAGGGGTCAATCTGTCCGAGGCCTCGAAGCCGATAGCATATAGGCAAATGGATCTAGCACTATGATCTTGGTCGTGGCACTGAACAGTTGCTTTGAAAATACCTGCAAAAACCTCCTCTACCTCCTTCAAGTTTGTTCCTTCTCTGGTTTCTACTTGCCTCTTTCCGGAGTAATTGATTGTTATCTCAAAGATTTTTTGTTCTGTATTAGCAGTCGGCCTCTTGAGGGGGAGGGTGAAAGTATCAGGCGTGGTATATCTAGGTTTTTGACGTATCAAGTAGCTCAGGTTGCTAATTTTGAGGTCCCTGCAGCCTCTCACCGAACCTCGGTACTCTGTTTCACATTATTTCTTCCCCTTGCAACTCTTTTCACTCAAGGAAATAGGGACATCTACAGATCGCTAGAGGACTCGAACAATGGGTCTCTCTGCAATGAGAGAGGACACAACTTTGCCATTATAACTACTACTATTCAGTGTATCCTTTCCCATGTAGCCGAGGTGTAGAACGAGTGAGGATGCATGGGAGTTCATGGCTCAGTCCTGTAGTCTCCTCTCTTGACTAAATTCAAATTGACTACTTGCTAAAAATATAAATGCTCTAAATAAGACTCCTCCTAAAGAGTAGGGAAATTTGAATGTAGGAAAATAGTTATATTAAGATTTATAAGAAATATCCCTTAAACCAAAATATATGGATAAATGTTTTAGAAATTACTATTGCAAAATTATTTTTTAGAATATGTTACTTTAGATATAAATTTTCCCTTTTATAAAGAAAGATATGTAGGAAAATAAAGAAAGTATTATTATCTAGTTGAAAAATTATATTGTCAAAATAATAAACTAGTATGACTCATTATAGCCATGGATTTAGAACGAGCCAAGAGGGACCAACTCTCTTAACATGCCAACTTTAGAATAAAAACAAAAATGAAACAAAGTATGCACCTTGGGAATTTATATCTAATCTAATATCTATACTATATATCTATATTTATATATATATATATATAATATATATATATATATACTATATAATATATATATATATATATATATTATATATATATATATATATATATATATATATATAATATATATATATATATATAATATATATATATATATATATAATATTATATATATATATATATATAATATATATATATATATATATATCACAATTGCAACTTATACGTATGCTATCATTATTATGAATATCCACATTGGGTCTCCCTTTTGATATTTATAATGCCCTAATTTGCCTCTATTTTGACCTATTTTGCCTCGAATCTATCTACTATTCAGCTATTTTCTTCAAGTATATGCCCTTTTAGCCTTCTGATGTTTATATGAGGTAATCGATATTTAAAAACGCAATTTCTATGTTTTATTGTAGTAAAAATAACATTATTTGACCTTTTACTCTCTAATTTCTCTTATTAGTTCACATAGATCTTTGGATCTCCACCCCTATTCATCTAATACACATTTAACATTTTGACACTTAGGTAGCTCATCATTCCATTACTCGAATAGTTCAATGATCTGGTACATATGTTCTTATTTTTCCAGCCTTTTCAAAAATCTGGTAGTCAAGTCCTCGTAAATACCTATGCACCCATTCGGTACTTAGCCAATAGTTGTGTTCTCAGTGACCATGATCACCACATGCGTGCACCCATCTGGCACTTGACCAGTGGCCTAAGCACTTGGCTATTATGCTCATCATATTATTCTATTCCAATATAAGATGTTCTACTGTTTGATTCTGGTACCAACTCTTCTGTCCTTTAACTCTGATACCCATGTTATATTGTTTTGTTCTGATACCAATGTTCCTCTATTCGATTCTAGTACAAGTTGTTCCTTTGTTTTATTTTGGTATCAGTGTTCTACTGTCTGATTCCAGTACCAGACTTCATCTCCAGACATCGAAATTCATTAAATAGTCTATGAGGGAACCAAGAAATTTGTTGAAAACATCTCCCTTACTTAGTCAATTGAGATTCACTTCCTCCTCATACACTTCATGTCATGAGGATGAAGTTACAAATGTAAATTCGGTTTAACTAGATAGATTTGATGATTATCTCTTGTAAATTTGATTGTAATGACCCTATTCTTTATAAAATAAAGGTCCATCGAATTCTTATGTTAATCTTTTAATCTCTTGGTATTTTAATCTTTTAGTGTTCAAAGAGAGATTAGGTTAGAGAATCAAAGAATTAGAAATAGAGCACTAGCACTTTGTGATTTGTAATGTTGATGAATTGTTAAGTCGTAATCCTTCTTTTTTATTAATAATATGAGCAACAATTGTTAAGATTAGTGTTTTAACATACTTCTTAGCTTCGTAAGTTTTCAAGCTTACCTTAGTAGCTCAGAAAGGGCCCATAGAGGACATCAAGGCAAGTTTTCTTTTCTTTAATGTCATTAAATAGTTTAGTGTTTCTAGTTTTTCTTTATGAGTGATAGTTTCTTAGTTCAAATTGTATTTGTGTTACAGATCTAATGATTGATTGTTTGAAGCAAAAGAAGGATAATACTCGAGATCTCACCACTCACCTACATGTACCATAGTGAAGATTCTTATCAAATATTTCCTATACTACTTCTGATTTCCTTGTTTAATAATTGAGTGCATTGGATTCATTTTGTTAAGATTAATACTTGTAGGAAACAAAGTCAAGTCCATCTTGTTATTTCATGAGCCTATAAATGGAGGAACTCGTTACTTGATTTAAAATATTCAGTTTACAGTGTTTGAGGATTGTGTGGCTTTTCATTAACAATTAAAGTTTCTAGAATGAATTGTTAATTTGAGGTACTCACTATCTAGAGTATACATAGCAGACAACGAAACTTATCTATTATCGGCACATATAGTGCATCATCTCTACTAATTACAATTCCTTGGTCGATAATTAAGTATTGAGTAAAACAGTTATATACCTATATATATATATATATATATATATATTATATATGTAATATATATATTATATATATATATATATATATATACTATATATATATATAGATAGATAGATAGATAGATAGATAGATAGATAGATAGATATACATACTCATATAATTTGCCCGGTAGTTTTGATTCATTGTCGGGGAGCTATAAACAGTGATAGATTTGTTTGATGGATTGTGAGTAATATTGAGGATGACCTAAGGGTGAAGATAAGACGGTAAGATAAGAGGTAAGAACTTGCACATCCACTTTGGTTGGGTCGCTCCAAAGTTGATTTGTCCTCTCTTTTGGTATGTAGTTAAAGTTTGATGATTTTTTTTGTTATGAAAGGAATTAGAGATAGGAAACGTGGAATCATTTCATCTAAAACCGTAGATAATATATAAGGTCTTGAAATTGTAACACTGACTAATTTTGTTAATCGTTATGTAAGGAAAACACTAAAAGAGGAAATTTTAGTGATAGTAGGAGAGGAGACATCAACAGAAATCAAGCAGTGGTAGAGGAAGTTCAGAATACAGTCGGGACAATACCTTAGAACATTATAGATAATCTAGTGATTGAACCATCATCTTCTGCAAGTGAGACATCTCCAACTACCACAAATCTTAAAGTTTGGGAAGGAATAATCGAAGGAGAAGGAGGAAGATTCGACAACCCGGAAAAAAATGAACCGCAAACATTTGGATTTCCAATCCTTGAAATTACCTGGAATGTCAATATGAGGAACATTCCCTTCTCATCATTACCTGATTTCAATGGTATGACATCCGAAGATCTGGATTCATTTTTATTTGAATTTTATATATTGTGTAGAAGTTATAGTTATACATATAATGCTAAAAAAAATGAAACTTTTCCCAACCACCTTAAAAAACTCTGCATTAAGATGGCTCATGAGTCTAGGGAACCTAATATTACATCTTGGGATGATATGCGATCAACCTTTTTGCAAAAATACCAAGACTATTGTACACCTAGGGATGCATGGGATGATATCTTTAGAATGAAACAAGCTAAAGATGAAAGCCTAGAAGACTATTTAGAAAGGTTCTTTTACAACTACCGAAAATCCAAACAAGTTTCTCTTGACCTAACCATAGTTAAGACCATTTTTCTAAAAGGAGTCCTGGATGACTACATATAAGTACTTAACATTATTATTTATGGTGATGTTTATCAAAAATAATTTGTCGAGATTTTTCAATTTTGTAAAAAGTACTCCCACAGTCAAGCCAAAGTTGGAAAAAGTCCTAGAGAACTTGCAAGTATAATTTTCCAACCAACCACAAGTGGGGTAGCTAGGATAGAATTGGGGAATCTGTTGGACAATTTTAAGACTAATATCCTTAGTACCATTAGTAACCATCTAGATTATCTTAATAAAAAAGGAAGCAAGAAAAGAAAAATGTTTCTTTAGCAATATTTTTTCCTCATTGTAGGAAGAAACATCCTGAAAAATAATGTCTCCTTAATACCCTATAGGTTTGTAGAATTTACATGGATAAGCATTGAACTGAATAATTTCATTTGTTAGGAGGACTACAAGCTATATACAAAGGGGGGATAGAACCACGAGATTCATCCTATCTCTCTAGGAGACCATAGAGGCAACAAAACCACTCCATGTCCCAAGATCCTTACATCCAGTTCACTCAACAATAATGGGCCCCTTATATGCCTTATTCTCAATGGGGATCCTAATCATTACAAGGAAATTCTTGGCAACAAGGCTATAGGGGAACTATGTATGGACACATACCTCCACAACCTTACCAACCACCCTCTTATCCAAACTGCACACAATATCCTTCAAATATTTCACAGTTATTTCAAGGGTTTAACCCATCGCTCTTACCTTCATTCCAACAACGACAACTTCCCATGAACCCAAATTAACAACATTTTCCAATTAACCCAGACCCACAATAATTTTCGCTAACCATGAATTTGAGTTAACAATAGGGACCACTAAATCCAAATCCTCCTCAACCTATTGCCTACACAACCTATTCGAAATCCTAATAATAATCCAGCTCAACCTATGTAGAATGTGGAGCTACAGATCTTCCCTACTTATACCATCACTTCAACTCCGATCAATGAAATGAGGTTAAGATTCAGGAGGATATTAACTAAATTAGGACTTGTAGTCTTTATTCAAGAAGAACAACCAACAAATTCACCTCTTGAAAATGATGAGGAATATTTTTCTCTTGGTGAGGAAGAAAACCCTCCTAAAGTAGTAATTAATTATATTACACAACCTAAACCATCTCAATAAATTACTTAGCCACCTTACCCAGAAATGTTCTTGTTAAAACTCTTGAGGTCCCATTAGAATATGACTTAGATGTTGAACTACGAAATGTCTGTGTGAGGATACCCTTATTACATGCCATCAAAGGTATTCCCATTGATGCCATTATTTTAAGGGACTTTTGTATTAAAAATCTAGGAAGAAAGAGGAAGGATCCCCCTATTATCAATCTAGTTGGCCAATTATCGGAAAACATGTTAGGGATGCCTTCTAAATACACTGATCCAGGGAACCTAGTAGTTACAATACAGATCAATTGTACATATTTAACAAACACCCTTGCTGATATATGAGCAACAATATATTTCATGACTACGAATATCACGCAAATGTTGTATATAGAATGCTTAAGTCCCACTCAAACTTTATTGGAATTAGTAGAAAATCTACTCTTAAACTTACAGGAAGGTTGAATGACGTAACAATATACTAGCTTCCTGGGAATATCCTATATATTTCTTTGTGATCCATCCAAAATCCTCCAAACCTGGACATCCAGTAGTACTGGGTTGACCTTGCATCATAACAGTTGATGCCTTCATTAGGTGCAGGTCTGGAGAGATGAAAATTTCTAATGGGTGTCAAAGTCAAAAGATTGTTTTATTTCCTCCTGCCTAACCTACTACAAAAGTTACTTTGTGGTTAGAAATCCCATATGGAGAGGAGGTATGTGCTAAACCATTGTTAACAATTGAACAGTCTAAAGGTCTTCAAGAATAGACTGAAGATGATGTTTTGAACTTGTCCTTAGCCATAATAAGATGTATCGATTTCCCACAATCCTTCCAAGAATATGAGCACATTTCTAGTTTTGAATTTCAGGAAACATGTCATCCTTCTAACTCTACATTATTTACAATAGAAACAACATATGAAAGAAAGAAGTCATGTATCCATGATGTTGAAATTTATCTTAAGAATTCTCTATACATTAATTCTAGTCTCGAGTTAGATAAACAAGAACAACTAATCGAAATGATTAGGAGGAAATCAAGTTCTTTTTCATGGGATTACTTTGACATGAAATGAATTTACCCATATATCTACATACACCATATCTATACAAAGAATGAAATTAGATTAGTAAGGCAACATGAAAGGAGAATGAACCAAGCCCTAAAAGATATAGTAGAAGAAGAGCTTCAAAAACTGTTAAATGCTAACTTCATTTAACCTATTTCTGATAGCAAGTGGGTGTCACCACTAGTCATCGTACCTAAGAAAAATGGGAAATGGATGATTTGTATGGATTTTAGGGAACTAAATAAGGCCACCTTTAGAGAGTATTTCCCATTGCCTTTTATTGATAAGGTATTGGAAACCTTGACTGGGAAGAAATATTTTTCCTTCTTGGATGGATTTAGTACCTATAACCAAATCTAAATTGCACCTGAAGACCAAGAAAATACCACCTTTATTTTTACATGGGGTAATTATGCCTATAGGGTTCTTCCTTTCGTGTTATGTAATGCCCATGTCACCTTTCAAATGATTGTCCTTGATATTTTCTCAGATCTAACCCAAGACTGTGTTCAAGTCTATATACATGACTTCACAGTGTATGACAAACATTTTCACCAAGATTTAGACAACCTAGAGAGAGTATTAATCAAATGACAAGAGACTAACCTTGCCCTTAGCAATGAAAAATATAGAATGATGATTACTGAGGGTAATGTGCTAGGTCATCATATTTTTGAAACCCAGATAAGAGTGGAATATACTAAAATTGAAATGATTTCTCAAATCAAAACTCTGAGCTCTCAAACAAAAGTTAGAAGCATTCTAGGGCTTCCTGAATACTATAGAAGAGTTATTCAAAATTTTACCTCAATATTCGTTCCTATGTTTAAACTTCTAACTAAAGATGCAAATTTTCATTGCAATTCTCAAAGTCAAATTTCCTTTGAAACTCTTAAACAAAAATTGTCAACTACTCCATTTCTAAGAGGATCAAATTGGAGGCTCGCTTTTCACATTTGTACTGATGCCTCAGACAAAACTTTGGGGGCTATTCTAGGCCAAAGGGAAAATCAAATCCCCTATTCCATTTACTTTGTCGACAAAAAACTCTCCCGTACTAAACCTTATTTTACAGTCACAGAAAAAGAATTATTATCACTAGTTCATGCATGCCATGAATAAGTTTATACATTATATAACTAGGTATGAAGTGTTTCTATATACAGATCATTCAACTATTAGATTTTTAATTAATAAATCAATCACTAATGCCCGAATTACTAGATGGTTTCTACTACTGCAAGAATTTAATATTACTATTGTTAATAGGCTAGGAGGAGATAATGTTGTTGCTGATTTATTGTCTTGACTTGTTCATACATGTGATAGTGCACCAATTGCTAATGATTTTCCTGATGAAAATCTATTTTCTATTTCCACTTATAATCCTTAGTATCCAGATGTAGCCAACTACTTGATTAAAGCAAAACTGCCACATAATTTATCTTCAAGAGAAAGACAAAGGAACATTCTACTCAACACTAGTTATATGTGGCAAGATGATTGTTTTTACCTTATTGGAATAGATATTGTAATTAGAATATGTGTATGGGGGGATGAAATGGAGGACATCGTAAAATATTTCCATAATGAGCCATGTGGTGGACATTTCACCAAAAAAAGGATCACATACAAAGTGTTACAGTCTGGATATTATTCGCCCACTTTTTTTAAATATGCAAAGAAGTATGTGGCTAGCTGTGATGATTATCAAAGGATGGGAAAACCAACCCTATCAAATGAAATGCCTCTTCAGGCACAGCTACTTATTCAACCCTTTGACAAATGGGCATTAGATTTTGTTGGTACAATTTCTCCTATGTCTAAAATGAAAAAGTATATTTTTTGGTATGTACGGATTATGTAACCAAGTGGGTAGAATCAAAAGCATTATCTTATGCTAATGAGAAATCAATTGTTGATTTCTTATTTGAGGGAATTTTTACTCTATTTGGTGTACTGAGAGAAATAGTAACTTATGAGGGCACCCAACTTACCTCTAAATTGGTCGAAACCATTATTGAGCAATACCAAATCAGACACCGAAAATCCAACCCTTATCATCCATAGGAAAATGTCTATGTGGAATCCACTAATAAAGTTATTAAAGCCATTCTCACCAAGATAGTACAACTGCATCACAAAGACTCAGCTGATACGTTACCTAAAGCTTTGTGGGCCTATAAGACAACCTGGAGACACACAATGATATACTCGCCTTACGAGTTGGTTTACGGAAAACATGTACTCCTTCTTGTAGACTTCCAGATTAAAACCTTCAGAATAGCCATGCAGCTAGGAATCGCTCTGGGCAAGGCACAAAAGCAAAGATTGATGGAGTTGAATGAATTAGATGAAATGAGACAATATGCACTTCAAAGGACAATGCTTGTCCGGGATGAGAGAACCAAATGGCATGATAAGTGCCTTAAAAATAATTTTTTTCAACCTCGCAATTGGCCTTTGTTATACGCCAGGAAGTTTAAAAAATTCAAGGGGAAGCTATCAACTAGATGGCTTAGAGAGAATACCTCTTTTGTTGTTGATGGACACTAATTGAAATTTTACAAGAAGCCACTATCAAAAGAGAATTTTTCCAATCATGTTCTTCAGAATTATAAAATGCAATTGGTCAGAAAGAGGAACCCCCCTCTAACTGATCCACCTCTGTAGGTTTTGTTGCATAATTAATTTCATTTTTTACATATATGTATATAGGTGTGCTAATGTATATGATGATTTTTATGTTACTAATAGAAACAAAAGTTGAATGTGTTCTCATGTAAATAAGGAATGAAGAGAACATCTACCAGGTGTAGGTTTATTCCTTTATCTAGCCTTGGTATATTATCTATGGAAAAAGGGGGCTTAAGGAGTTTTCTTTATGTTTTTCAGACTCCTAAAAATTGAAAACACCGATGAGCATGAACTAGCCCGAGCTTGAGAAAAATCCATGAGAGAGTGAATGAAGTTTTCTTTATGTTTTTCAAACTCCTAAAAATTGAAAATACTTGCAAGCATGAACCAGACTGGACTTGAGAAAAATCCACAGGAGAGTGAATGGAGTTTTCTTTAAGCTTTTCAGACTCCTTCAAATTGATATTACCGATGAGCATTAATTGATATGCGTTTAAGAAAAATCCACATAAAAGTAGCAGTTAGGTGAGTTTCCAATAAAATGGAAATGGAAATAGGAAATAAAGGTCAACTTAATCCAAAGAAGTGGAAGGTATCCAACTACAAAATGCCTTTCAATTATAGAACCTTGGAACCTGATCAATGACTTCTTTTTCTTCAGTTTCCACCAGTTCCATTGGAATTTTTGAATTCTTGCACCAGCATGTATTGTTCACTTTCTCCTTTGCTCCAATAAATGAATTCATATACAATATAAAAAATTATCATTATTTACTCTAGCTAGACCTTCAGAATATGTTAAGTTTCAAGAGGAATCCTACAAAATTTCAATTTGGAGATATTACTAAGACATATGTGTTCATCCTATACTAAAAAGGACATTTGTGTTCATATGATACTGAAGAAGACATTTGTGTTCCTCTGGTACTGACGAATATCTTTGCGCTCATCTGGTACTGAAGAAGCTCTCTGTGTTCACCCACTACTGAAGAAGTTCTCTGTGTTCATTGGGTACTGAAGAAAATGTTTTATGTGTAATCTGGTAATGGAGTCATGAGATCAATATTTTAACATTTTTCTATTAAGGATTCATATTAATTGTGCAATGACATATGATTATCCTAATTTTTATTACCTTTAATTGCTAGCCCTATCCTAATCCTAAACCACTTACAAAGGAAAATCCTTTCCTGTGATTGAGTGGGATGGCTATGGGTATGATTAATCGAATACTAGTTGTAATGTAAGCAAGCATATTGTATGACTATCTCTTATTCCACCTCCATGGATCGTTTAAGTAACGATGATCCCACTATTTCATAGTAGTAAAGATGAATTATTGCAATAAGGACTAAGGGAACTCTAATGTGAACCGTGCCATACCTATGTACCCGACCAGTGACATCCTGTGTATAATTTCTGACACTCATTCTCGTAAATACGATGTATGACATGGAAATAATTTATGAACGAGCTTTGCATACAACATATCATTGTCATACACACCACTCACTTACCAATTATGTAAACATTATAGCGATTATCATTTCCCTTTGACTTATAAATGCCCCTCTCGATGGCTTTTCCATCTAGATGAACATTATTTCCTTTCTTGATATTCCTTCAATACTCCCTGTGACAAATTTTGGTACCCCTATATCGCCATTTTTAAAATTGTGTGTCAACCATTTCTAGTAATGTGTGTTCCAATTACATCTAGTACTCCGTAAAACTACTTTTGATACCTTATGTTAGGAATTTCTAGTACTCGTTTACCATTTCCTGTACAAAACCACTCTAAAGTTCGAGACTTGTTTTAACAACTAGCATGGGGGTGGATAGGCATGAACCATAATTTCGGTCTTACAGGGACACTAAGGAGTATCATTCATGTAGGTTGAAGTTCAAGCGGTCCAGGTGGTCTTCATTCCTTAGAAACTTTAAAGGGTATCATGAAGGTGTCTCTCTCACTTTCAATCAGAATTTTGATGGTGAGAATGTTCATTTTGAAGTTCTATAATTTAAAGTTACTCAGGCCACAATTTAAATTTACTGAGGCCACCATAAAAAAGGAAATGGGTTTACTAGCCACAAGAGAGAAGTATTTTAAAATTGTAGCCATCAACAAGGAGCTTTATCACAAATTCTTGACTCCAGAATAGTAGAACCCAAACTGGACTAGAGGAATTTAGAGAAGTTCGGTTAAAGAAGAGTATGAATTAATTCTCAATGGTCTACAAAGGTTTGTGACATGTGAGGGAAAGTATTTTTTTACCTTCCTTTATCATTTAAGACTTTTGCTGCATTTCGAGGGAGGTCCTGAAATGAATTTTCCATACATTCTATGGATGAGCCTAAATAAGATGGCACGAGGAACTAAGTTATCCTCTAAAAATGTTGAAACCAGTATTTACCACCATGGGTTAATCAAACTGTTAGTTTTCCATGAAATCAATAAGTAGGGTAGTTGTTTAGTCAATTTAGTGTCCTAAATTTCTTGGATAAATTATGAACTGAGGTCTGTAAACTGATGAAGTGTTATGCACTATATGTGCTTAGTTAACCTTTCTCTTACTTTGTTGTTTTGTATTTTATGTTTGTTTTGGGGTTTTTTGTTCTTTGGTGTCTAAGAATGTACAATCTATAAGAAAATTTAAATGGATCTAATGAATTTTAATTTAAAGGGAAGATTCCTAAGTTAATCTAATATCCTAAAAATGGACCAAGAACTATTTGGCTAGTTATAACCTAATAAGAAAACAAAGCATCTATCTTACCTTTATCATTAGTCCTAATCCATGGATCTAATTCTTAAAACTAAAAGTGAAATTGATGCAGGAGATAACCCAATAATTTCATTCATTTAAACATTCAACCATTCACTTTTGGAATATGATCAAATCAATCTCCTTGAAATGATTTTTTGGAATATCAGTGACGCAACTAAGTAAGGACCTGAAAGTAGAGAAAAGGTAAAAGTATGTAAAAATAACAATATACTGAATAAATTCAATCATTGTATGAATTAAATATTTAACCATTTAAGTTAGGGTCATCATCATTTTGAAATGGTTTTTGAAAACATCTATTAATACAGTTAATTGACAATTCTATTCTAAGAGAATGAATAACAGAAAAGTAAGAAAACTAAGCAACTGTGTATTGGTTAAAAACTAAACTGAAAGATCGTTCTAAATTAGAAAATAGAATTGTTGAAAACAGAGTAATAGAAATTAAACTAAATACAACAAGTGGAAAAACCTCCTTTAGTGCATGGGCCCTCTGCAACTGATGTGGCTGGAATGCTAGCTAGTTAAGGATGCACTTTAAACAATCATTGACAACATGAAGTTTGCATTATGAACAAAACGAAGTCTGAATACAGAGTATCAACAAAAGCCTCAACGTAATTAATTCTATATACCAACTACTTCTCGGTTCCATGCAATCGAGTTTTATAGGAAAGTAACACAATTCTTATGAGAAAAGCTTGCTACAGGTGGCTAATTCGAATTAAATCTAACATTATTGTTTATGAGAAAAACTTGCTACAATTGGCTTAATTCAAATTATAATAAGACTGTTTAACTTCTGATCAGCTACAAGTGGCTAATTTGAATTAAATATTCAACAGAACTGTTAGACTCTTGATTAGCTATGAAAGAGCAAATTAAGAGTCCTACTACTTTTAGATCACATATTTGACTCCATCTTTGGCCATGACTTCAGGCACGCTTTTCTGTCGATTTGGATAGAGTAATAGGATAGAATCCATGTGGAAATGATTCTAGAAATTGTTAATAAATTTACTACATAACATAAATAATTACTGAGAGGAATATATATAAGAAAATAACTAGCAACAACCATAACCACAAATTTTTATCTGGGAAAACCCCAAATCTGGGGAAAAACCCAACCTAATAAGATCTCATTAGCATTGGCCAAAACCCTGGCCAATCTGACCAAGTGAGCCTTCACCGCTCACCTCTTGGTTTTACATTACAATGAAGTCCTTGCAGCCTTTTATAAGCTCCATTACATATAATACCATGGGCATAATACTATGGGTGCGCAATACCATGTGCCTCAAAACCATAACTGTTTAACCTGGTCAACTTTGACTCTATCATGAGTCAAGTTTATCTAACAATTCCCCACTTAAACTTGACTTGGGGTTCCTTGACTAACTCCAGCCAAACCTGCTAAGTGAGATAATCCCTCTCACTCAAGCTCTTACCCCCCTCAAAGTTTTTACCTGGGGTATTGTTAACCCAACATCCCCCCTATTACCTAGGTCAAACCCAGACTATACCAGTGATCATCGAGGGGTACACATGCCTTACCAGGTCTTATAGTAGTATGCCTATTTACATGCAATAATTTTGACTTCATTAATTTTTTTCTTTTGTTTATTGTTGCCGCGATTCTTATCCATCCTCTCTCAATTTGATTTGCTCAAAAACTTCTATCAAATCGCTCCAACTGCGAGCCTGAGAACCTCGGAGATTCCAACACTGATGGCTTCACATAGCAGAAAATGAACAATTTTTTAAGCCGCATGAAAAAGTTTCTTCTGCTGACCTACATGCAGCCCACACCTACTCCATATTTCAACACGACATAGAACACACAAGAAATATCCCTTATTTATTCCCTACGAAGAAAGCTCTGAACAAAATCAGCCTTTAATTTTAATATTACCAAAAGGTATCTGTCAACCTTCTTTAAATAGTTGCGTGAATCCCGAAAAATTCATCAGCATGTTCCAAACCAAATATCGCAAATGCATTGCGATCCCTGGCAGTTACGACACTATCTTTTGTACATTCTACTCGAGGTTCTTCTGCGTAGGATTTTTCCACCATTATTGTCCAAACCCAGATCTATAAAAAGGTTGCATTGCTCTCATCAGGCATTATAAACCCCTGGCATCAAAGAATCCCTTTGAAGCCAATATCTGGCTTCGATACTAGATGTTAAGAAATTTACTGCATAACATAAACAATTACTGAGAGGAATATATATAAGAAAATAACCAGCAACAACCATAAACAAATAAACACAAATGTTTATCTGGGAAAATCCCAAATCCAAGGAAAAACCCAACCTAATAAGATCTCATTAGCATTGGCCAAAACCCTAGCCAATCTGACCAAGTGAGCCTTCACCGCTCACCTCCAGGTCTTACATTACAATGAAGTCCTTCCAACCTTTTATAAGCTCCATTACATATAATACCATGGGCAGAATACTATGGGTGCACAATACCATGTGCCCCAAAACCGTCACTGTTTAACCTGGTCAGTTTTGACTCTTTCCCTGAGTCAAGTTTATCTAATAGAAATGCCCATGTGGCCCAGTTCTTCATTTGACACCTGTAACTTGTCAAACTGTGAGAGTAGCTACGGAATCCACAATTAGCTTTAGAATAGGTTCCATTCTATATTTAATTTGCAAAAATCTATTAAAATAGCAAGAACATGAAAATATAACATGGTGATCATTTTAATGCTTTCCTAAGACAAAACCTACCATTTATCAATGATTGGGTTTGTACTCTTATGAGAAAATGAGAGAAAAAGGTGAGAGCAAATGTCAAGGAGAAGGTAATTCTGAGATTCAACATACCCGCACTGCAAAATCATTGCATGTCCTCATGAAATTTTCGAAAAATGTGAGTTCTTCTTATTTAATGCATTTGCGCAGACGCCTCTACTAGTACATCCAACTTTCTTCTTTTGCTCTTCTTTGAAGTGACTGCCATTATAGGTTTTCTCATAAGAAGCCTGTACTTGAGGTTAATGATTGTTCCTTTCAGAATCTTATTCTTTCTTTTCAACTTCCTGTTTTTCTTATACCACAGTCCTAGATGCAGAATGGTGTTATCATGAATTGCCTTGTCGAATTTATTTTGTTCCTTCAAGGTTTCATTCTCTTGTTTGATATGTATGTTCAATATCTCTAATTCATAAATTTCCTATTTTAGGAAGTCAATTAGAGGTTCTTGTGGGTTGACAGAAGGTTCTGGGTTCATTGAGGCACTTCTCTTCCCTTTGATTCTATATAACCATATATTTGTTGTTCCACTGGGTCTATGCCTGGAGATCTTCTGCTTGGGCTACCTTCAAAATGATGATAAGGAGAACTTTGAGGACTGTGTGCAGAAGATATATTAACAAGAGATGTTTCTAGTGTTTCCTCATCAAAGTTTATAAAATTTGTCCCTTTTGATGATGTTTTCGTTATCAAACCTCAGAGTCTAGAGCTTCTTCTAGGTTGTGGATGACTTACATTCTCCTCATATGTGACCTTTTTCTCCTTTCTTATTTTTCCTCTTTCCCCGATTTGCTTGCTGATTTCTGTCAGTTCTTAAGAGATTAATTTCTCATCATGTTTTTGTAGTGAAGACTTAAGTCTATCTTTAATAGTTATACCAGACTTCTTTCTTCTTCTTCTTTCAGCATTATCTTCTATAGGTGACTCTGGTGCTTCTTGGAAATGGTTTCTAATGAGGAAATTCTCCAAGGTATCTCCTATGCTTTTTAAATGAAACTCAATCAATACCTTTATCAACCCATGATGATACATGGTTGTATCTATGAACTCTATTTTATTTTGCACATTTAAGGCCACCCTTATTAAACTGTTTAGCAGGAAGAAAGAAACATTGATTTCTCCATTTTCTAGGAAATTCATTAGTAAATGGATATGGTAGACATACACGCAACCAAATCTCCACTCACGGGTGATAAATTTATGTAATATCAAAATCATGTTCCTCCACTTACTTTTAAAAGCTGAAATGAGAATTCCTTTTCTAAAAATAGAGACATTCATACTTGGGTTTTTGAGTATTACTTTCCATGATTCACTGTGGAATTCCTTGTTTTTGAACCATCTTTCAACATGCCTTGGAAGTTTTGTAGCCTCAGTTATGAATGACTCAGTTACTATAAAATTAATATCTCGAATTTCTACCTCTGTGCCATCAAAAGAACTAGCAAAGGATTTTGTAATCTCCTTATGAAAACCATCAAATTTCTCAATGAATTTGAGCCATCCAGCTTTCTGCAACATTTCCATGAGCTATGGGTATCCTTCCATGTACTTTTCTCTTGCTAGTTCTCTTCTAACAATTAGCCCCATGCCTTCTACTACGCAGAGTACTTCAACCTTTAGAATTACCCTTCCTGGTTTATGAAATCGACTAACTGCAAATATGGTGAAAGGAACAACGGGTTTGTATGAAATAAGTAGACTGTAGGGGTTTTGGCAAAATGTGGACAAGTATGTCACGTCATAGTCATGACCATTAAAAATAACGAGGGAGTTAATTACGGACCGTTATGTGACAACAAATATTTATTCCGATGGAGATTGCAATCAAATAAAATGATGATTTGTCAAGGAGACATATGACTCCCATATTATATATGCTTTATGTTCTAACATTTCTATTTAAAATAGATTTTTGCTCTTTACCTATTAGAACTTAACTTTTTCGTTTGTTGTTTTCTTTGATGTTGATACGAAAATACCCTTTTGTTATAGACATATTTGGGCACTACAACCCCAATCACATATGTCCATAAACCAAGGGCTTCTGAGTCCCTAAAAGTGTTTCTTCATGCCCTAAAAGAACAAGGTCAGCTGATTACATCATCTCCCAGAAGTTCTCCACAAAAAACTGTTCAGAACTGGTCAAAACTGGAACATACAGAGTGCCCAGTGCTAAGGGTGCGATGCATCTCACCTACTTAGTGTAAAAAGTGCGATTCATATTGGAAATCCCTTCTGTAGGGTGCGATGGGCGAGAGTAGACAAATGATAGAGACATTTTGCAAGGTGGATGATCATGGAATCTTCCAAAAACTTCTCATGTGACACTTGCCTCTCGGAATTTGCCCAGGGATGAGTAAGAGATCATCAATCTCCAAGTGGAAGCAAGAACTATCAAAGAGAAGACACTAATCAAAATCCCAGAAGCTGACTCACCCTCCTACAATCATCTATATATGGATCCCTCATCCCAGAGATCCAAAGGCTAGAATCTTGTATCTTGTAAGGAAGTGTTGTTGGTTTCCTGGTGGAAGATCATAGTGTTGGGTGATCTAAGCTTTTCATGAGGTGAAGAAGTGATTTCATGCTGGGAGGATGACACTGGGTCAAATCAATTGGTTGTAATCCTCTCTTCTACACTCTTAATCAATAAAGCTATTCAAATTTTCCTCCACATTCTTGTATGTTTGATGAAATATGCATTTGTGTGGTCAATATATATCTAGTCCTATATTGTTTATGATTGTAGATCTCTGCACTTTGAAGGTATTATGCTACTTTGACTTTACAGGTACTCTTTGAAGCAGAGTGGTCAAGGAAGGAGCGGCAAAGACCTGTCAGAGAGGAGAAGGGACAAGCAAGGAACCGAGCGAAAGATTGAGGTTGGTATTCTTTGCACCTCTCCTATCTACTTCTCGTAAAGGAAAACGAAAGTAACTTTAATCTGTTTGTTTCTAAGATAGTTACCCATCTTAGTGGGACTAGTAGCACTGCATAGACACTAGATTTCCCAATAACATGTTTTTAGCATATCAGTCTTCAAAAACAAGTTTCTTCAATTCCCTACAATCATCATTTTTTTGGAACAGAGCTGCGGAATGAGATATGGCTACAGAATCAAATAAGTTGTGCAATGGAATTAGCCGCAAAACATGATAAAAATGAGCTATGGCTATGGAACATGAATGTGAAATGAAATGGAAATGTTATATAGCAGTGAAAGGGAATGAAAGTGAAGTGAGATGAAATGAAATGAATTTGCAAATGAATGTAGCTTTATGTCACTACTTATTATAGAAAGAAAATGGGAAATATAGGATGTCAAAAATATCTAATTTTCACTCTGTATTTCCTGTATAAGTATGCCAATGAAAATTTGGTTTTCATACTCATACATTTTATTATTATTATTATTTTATTATTTTAATTTTTTTTCCCTAGATATATATACAGGAAAAAGCTAAGTTAGTGGAGAAGAAGAATTCTTCTTCACCAAGTTCATTTCAATGTTATCTTGGAAAATTTTAACAAAATCCTCTCTTGAAATTGTCTTATGATATATCTTCAACCGATGGCTGTTCACAAGAAGAGGTACCTCTCTTTCATCTATTGTCCTTGTTCTCACTGCTCCATTATTAAAGACTTCTTCAATCTCATATGGCCCAAGCCAATGAGTCTGAAACTTTCCTTGAAAATCTTTGAATTATGAATTGAACAGAAGTGCCCAATCCCCTACTTGGAACTTCTTCTCCTTGATATACTTATCATGCCATTTATCCCTTTGTTGCTGGACTAAACTGATCCTTTGAACTGCATCTTGCCTAATTTCATCAAGCTCATTAAGTTGCTCCAATCTATGTTTTTGTGCTTCTGATAAATCAAGTCCCAATTGGAATGCAATCTTGAAGGTTATTATTTGAAACTCTATAGGGAACAGGTTTTGCTTCCCATAAACAAGCTCATAGGGAGTATGTCATGTTGTGTTCCTCCATGTAGTTTTGTAGGCCCATAAGGCTCTAGGAAGCCTTTCCGCCCAATCTCTTTTATGTAGATGTATAGTCTTAATGAGAATTCCTTCGATCACCTTATTGGTAGATTCAACTTGACCATTTTCTTGTGGATGGTAAGGAGTAGAATTTCTATGTTTTATATTTTATTCTTCCACAAGTGTTTCCACCATTTTAGATGTAAATTGAGATCCTTGATCTCTCACAATTTCTCTTGGAACACCAAAACGAGTGAAGATGTCCTCAAAAAGAAAATTAACTACAGACTTTTCATTAAGAGAAGGTAATGATTTAGCCTCTACCCGTTTGGTCGCATAATCAATGCATACCAAAATATACTTCCTTTTTTTAGATGGAGGATTAATTAGTCCAACAAAATCCAAGGCCCATTTTTCAAAAGGCTCAATGAGTACCTGAGTTTGTAGTGCCATTTCATCTGAAGGAGTAGGTTTCTCTACCCTTTGGCAGCTATCACACCTTTTGACATATTCTTTGGCATCTCTAAAGATGGAGGGCCAAGAATATCCTAAATGAAGGATTTTATAGGTTGTCCTCTTGTCAGCAAAGTGTCCACCATAAGGTTCATCATGACATGCCTTAAGAATTTCAAGCATTTTACCTTCTCAAACACATCTTCTGATCATGGGATCTGGACCTATTTTATAAAATTAATTATTTATCCATGAGTAACTTGCAATTGATTGAATTATTTTTCATTTCTCCTTAGGAAACAAATGTGAAGGTAATTTTCCTGTGACTATGCAATTAGAAATATCTGCAAACCAAGGGGTCTGAGAAGTTACTGCAAAAAGATATTCATCAGAAAATTTATCTTCAACTGGAATGTCATCTTTGATATTTTGAATTCTAGCCAAGAAATCAGCAACTGTGTTTTGTTTTCCAGTTTGTCTAAAATAGTGATGTTGAATTCTTGCAGGAGTAATAGCCATCTTGTAACTCTGCCATTAGTATGAGATTATTCATTAAGTACCTAATTGCAGATTGATCTATATGAACAAAGGTTTCATAGCCTTATGTAATGTCTGAACCTGTTGATAGCATGAACAACAACTAAGAATTCCTTTTCAATTACAGTGTAATTTAACTCAATGGGAGTCAAATTCTAGCTTGTTTAATAGATGACATAGGGGATCAAATCTTTTTTATCCTAATACAGCTCCCAGAGCTGTATTTGAAGCATATGTTGAAATGTGAAAAGGTAGTTTCCAATTTGGTTCTCTTAAGATGGGTTCCTTAGAAATTTTTTGTTTTAAAGTCTCAAATGCCAACTCACAATCAAGATTCCAATTGAATTCACAATCTTTGGTGAGTAATTTGAAGAGTGGGGATGCTAGTTTAGTGAAATTTTCTATAAACCTTCTATAGTATCCTGTGAATCCTAGAAAGCTTATAACATCCTTTTGACAACTTGGAATTGATAATATACATGACTTCAACTTTAGATTTATCAACCTTAATTCGATCTCCTGAAATGTGATGCCCTAAAACAATCCCTTATGTAAACATCATAAAACATTTTTCATGGCTTACTGAAAGGTTTGCTTCCTTACATATTTTAAGAAATTTTTCCAAATTCTCTAAAGCTTCTTCGAATGTATTCCCATAGACTATAAAGTCATGCATATACACCTCTACACAATCATGTATTAGATCAGAAAAAATTCCTAGTACTACTCTTTGGAATGTTGCAAGTGCATTGCACAATCCAAAAGGGAGTACTTGGTATGCATAAGTTCCCCATGGGCAGGCGAATGTGGTTTTATCCTGATCTTCAATTGCTACCTGAATATGATTATAACCACTAAAACCATCCAAAAATGAGAAAAACTTCTTACATGCTAATGTATCTAACACTTGATGTATAAAGGGTAGAGGCAAATGACCTTTCAAGGTAGCTTTATTCAAATCTCAATAATCAATACATACACTCCATTTACCATTCTTTCTAGGCAAAATCACTAGAGGAGAAATGCACTGGCTATCTAAAATTAGATAAATGACATTTACATTCAATAATATTTGCAACTCCTCTTTCACAATTTCCCTAAGATTTGGATTCATCCTTCCTTGAGGTTGTCTGATAGGTTTACAATTTTCCACAATGTATATATGATGTATACAAGTCCTAGGACTAATTCCTTTCATGTCAGTGTATTCCCATGCATATGCAAAAGATTGTTGTTGTAAAGTTTTGATTAGCTTTTCCTGTTGTAATTTTTCCAAGTTTTTGTTTATGTTAAAAGTTTTCCCTGGAAAGATTTCAACTATAGAGCTACCAAATTCTTCCATATAATAAAGAGACATCTTCGTAGATGACAAATATTCAATATTGGATTTTTCCTAAAATTGATCATGTTCATATTCAGGAGATGATTCAAAATTTTCCAATGCATTTAAGATTCGACTATGTTCACTAACGGTTGAAATAGTAAAGAAAGGTTGAATATCATTTTCATCATCAATCCATTATTTGTCATCTATTTTTGTGATTGTTCTTGCTGGAGGATATAAAGTGAATTTCTTAGTTGAATTACCATCAGAGATATACATATCACTAGATCTATAGCTAACGCAGGCATCACCTGTAGCCAGCCAAGGTCTTCCTAATATAAGTGGATGTCCTCCTAGATTGTTCTTTGGTGTTAGGATCGTAAAATCAATAGGGTACTCCCAAGAGTCTAAGGACACTAAAATATCTTCTAATACACCATCCGGTTTGATTACAGATCTATTTTCCATTTGCAGTAATGTAGGTGTATAAAGAAGATTAGGAAGTTTGAGTTGTTCCATGGTTTGTTTGCTCATGATGTTTATTGCTGCTCCTAAATCAATTAATGTATTCGAAATTTCAACTCCATTGATATGTGTTTTTACAACTGGACTTCGCATCATTATGTCTGTTATTTTTCCTGCCAGCTGAATTCTTTTAATTCTTTTGTTTTTCTTCCTGGTTTCTTCATTCTCAATTCCTTTATTGTTTTAGCTAGAATTGGAATCTCCTTAATGGATTGTAATGAAGGGATTTTGATACATACCGTTTTCAATTCATCTAGAAAATCATAATTAGGCAACATAATATGCTTTTCTACCCCTCTATCAACTAGTAATATTTTAGGAAAAGGACGTGTAGAAGTGGATACTAGTGGTTGCTATATGATAGGGGTTGAGTTTATTGGTTCTTTCTGTTTTTCATTTTCAGTATTCTAGTTTTGAGGAGATGTTCCCTCAAAAATTTTATTTTGCTATAGAGAATATTCCTCAGAATTGTCTTGTTCTTTAATAACTACAAAAGGGTTTTCTTTTTCTAATATCCTCTTAGTTGGACATCATTGAGATCTAAAGGAGTGATCATATAAGTTGGAATTGTTGTCCTTCCACTATATAGGTATTCTAAGGATTTTTATTGTTGGGGTTTGGTAATGGTTGGGCAGGTAGTTGATTCAGTCTCTGTGGAAATGGCAGTGAAAGTTGAGGGTTTTGGTTTTGAAGTTGGGGCTGTTGATTTTGTTGAGGAATTTGTTGGGGAGGATAGTTTGGATATCATGGAGCATATTGATAGTATGGAGAGAATATTCCATAGGGATTTTGCATTCCTTGAGCCCAATCTTGAGACTGAGATTGAGGCCAAGGTTGCTACCAAGAATTCCAATTTTGTGGCGGTTACATATAAATTTGATTGTTAAAGCCTTGGTTTTGTTGCCCCTCCCAAGTTCTTCTAGAGATGAAGAAAATATATTCTATTGGATTTGATATTTTTTCCTCTTGAAACACAACCTTAAGACTAGGAATTGAAGGAAAACTTTTGGTCTCATGGTTATATGAACAAATCACACAAGTCTCTATGATTTTTGCATCCAAAGGGCATTCTCCTAAAGCATGCTTCTTTCTGCATTTGGGGATAGAAAATAGCTAAAGCATCAGTCTCAGATTTCTTCTTGTTTTGTAACTTAAGGGTGTCTATTTGTTCACTAAGGCTCCCTAGAAGATTTGTTTTGAATTCATCCAACATGTTTCAAATTTTTGCCCTACTTAATGATCCAGCTACAAATTTATTCACTCTAATAAGAGAAGGATCTCTTGGACCTTTCCGAGTTTTGGTTTTTCCTCTTGAGATATGAACACATAACTCTTTAATTTCACTTAATGGGAGTTGAGAGGTATCTCCCTTCCCCATCATGTTAAGGATGTCTATCCACTCATGTCTAATGGCTTTTAATAGAAGAGATTTTAAAGTGTCTTGATCTAAGTTATCCATTTTTTCTCTCTTTAAGTTATAGTTGAATCTTTCAATTAAATCCTCCAAATTTTAATCCTCTCTTTGCATCATATTGAACACTTCATCTTTGTGATTGATAGGCATGCAATAATCCAAATACCTATCCAAAAACACTTTCTTCATGTCATTCCATGTTCTAATAGGCTGAGTGACCAATCCCATGAACCATTTTAAAGAACCTCCTTTCAATGTTGAAGGAAACAATTTGAGTTTTTGAGAGTCTTGTAAATAATCATAAGTTCTATGCAAGACATCAAATTCAAATAAAAAGGTTTCAGGATATTCACCTTTTAATCCAAGAAAATTAGGGAGGACAGAAGGCGAGATATTTTTCTTTGTGGCATCTATTTCTTCATCAATTATAGGGAATCCAAAAGAATTATCAACTTCCCTATTTCCTCTACCTCTTCCATTATTTCCTCTACCTTCTCCATTATTTCCTCTACCTCTTCCTCTATCTCGTCCTCCTCCAAATAGTGAAAATTTCCATCCTATTGTTCTTCTTCCATTATAGTTTCTTCAGAGTTAATATAAGATTCAACCTACAAGGTTAATTTCTCTTCCTCTGGTTCCTCTATCAATGGTATGTGGAAGAAAAGTTCTAATTCTTCTATTCACTAGGTATTATTAATTCTTCAACTAAAATATGTTCACCTGTAGAGGTGAAAAAGGCTACTCCTTCTGTTGGAGATCGAAGATTTTCTTCCTCTAGGACTGCCTCAGTAGATTAAGTAGGAGATCCTCTTGATTGGATTTATGACCTTATAACTTCAGGAGGTCTATGGCTAGGAATATGAGTTTGAGATGGAGGTGTATCTCTCCTTAGTATTGGTGGAGTAGGTGGTGTTGTAGGAATTGAACTCCTGCCTCTAACTATGAATCTAACCCTAGAGTCTCTTTCTCTATGCATATCATTTTTTTTTATGTAAGAGATAAAATTACCTAATTACACTTCCCCAGGATCAGTGCCAAAATGTTTAATCAATTTAGTGTCCTAAATTTCTTGCATAAATTATCGACTAAGGTTCATAAACTGATGAAGTGTTATGCACTATATGTGCTTAGTTAGCCTTTCTCTTACTTTGTTGTTTTGTATTTTATGTTTGTTTTGGGGGTTTTTGTTATTTTGTGTCTAAGAATGTACAACCTATAAGAAATTTTAAATGGATCTAATGAATTTTAAAGGAGAGGGAATATTCCTATGCTAATCTAATTTCCTAAAAATGGACCAAGAACTGTCTGGCTAGTTAGAACCTAATAAGAAAATAGAGCATCTATCTTACCTTTATCATTAGTCCTAATCCATGGATCTAATTCCTAAAACTAAAAGTGAAATTGATGCAGGAGGTAGCTCAGTAATTACATTCATTTAAACATTCAACCATTCAGTTTTGGAATATGATGAAATCAATCTCCTTGAAATGATTTTTTGGAATACCAGTGATGCAACTAAGGACTTGAAAGCAGAGAAAAGGTAAAAGTGTGTAAAACTAACAATGTACAGAATAAATTCAATCACAGTATGAATTAAATATTTAACCATTCAAGTTACGATTATCATGATTTTGAAATGGTTTTTGAAAACATCTATTAATACAGTTCTGTTCAAAGAGAATGAGTAACAAAAAAGTAAGAAAACTAAGCAACTGTGTATTGGTTAAAAATTTAAATGTAACATCATTCTAAATTAGAAAAAAAACTTGTTGAAAACAGAGTACTAGAAATTAAACTAAAAACAACAAGTGGAAAAACCTCCTTTAGTGCAGGGGCCTTCTGCAACTGATGTGGCTGGAATGCTAGGTAGTTAAGGATACACTTTAAACCATCATTGAAAACACAAAGTTTGTATTATGAACAAAATGAAGTCTAAATACAGAGTATCGGAAAAATCCTAAACGTAATTCCTTCTATATACCAACTACTTCTTGGTTCCATGCAACCCAGTTTCATAGGAAAATAACATAACGGTTAAGAGAAAAACTTGCTATAGGTGGCTAATTCGAATTAAATCTAACATTATTGTTTATGAGAAAAAATTGGTACAAGTGGCTTAATTCGAATTATAATAAGATTGTTTAGCTTCTGATAAGCTACAGGTGGCTAATTCGAATTAAATCTTCAACGGAACTATTAGAATTTTGATTAGCTACGAAAGAGAAAATCAAGAGTCCTACTGCTTCTAGATCGCATATTTGACTCCATCTTTGACCATGACTTTAGGAACAATTTTATGTTGATCTCGACCAAGTGAATAAGATAGAATCCACGTGGAGATGATTTTGGAAATGCCCATGTCTTCATCAAATACCTGTCCACCCATCTGATACTCAGCCAATAGTCATGTTCTCAGCGATTCCACTCACCACACGCATGCACCCATCCAACACTTGACCAGTGGCCTGAGCTCTTGGATATTACTCTCATCATATTGTTATATTCTAGTATTAGTCGTTCCACTATTCGATTATGGTACCAGTTGCTCCATTGTTTGATTCTTGTACCAGTTTTTCTACCATTTAACTCTAGTACCCATGTTATATTCTTTTGTTCCAATACCAGTGTTCCTCTTTTCAATTCCGGTACCAACTCTTCATTTATTCTATTTCGGTACCATTGTTTTACTATCTGATTCTAAGACTAGACTTCATCTCCAAACTTAGCACTTCAACAAATAGTTTACGATGGAGCTAAGAAATTTGTTGAAGACATCTCCCTTACTTAGTGGTTCGATATTCACTTCCTCCTCATTCACTTCATGTCATGAGGACGAAGTTACAAATGTAAATTCAGTTTAACTATAGAAATTTGATGATTATCTCAAGTAACTTTGATTGTGATGACCCACTTATTTATAAAATAAAGGTTTGTCGAATAATTAAGATAATATTTTTATCTCTTAGTATTTTAATCTTTTATTCTTTAGAGAGAGATTAGGTTGGAGAATCAAAAATAGAAACATTGCTCCAACACTCTGAGATTTTTAATGTTGATTAAATGTTAAGTTGTAATCCTTTTTTTATCAAAAATATGAGCAACAATTATTAAGATGAGTGTGTTAACTTCCTTCTTAGCTCTATAAGCTTTCAAGCTTACCTTACTAGCTTGGCAAGGGCCCATCGAAGGCATCAAGGCAAGCTTCTTTTTTTTTTAGTTTAGTGTTTCTAGTTTTTCTTTATGGGTGATAGTTTCTTAGTTTATACCATATTTGAGTTAAAAATTTAATGATTGATTGTTTGAATCATAGGAAGGATAAGACTTGAGATCTCACCATTCACCTACATGCGCCAATAGTGAAGACTCTTATCAAATATTTCCTACGCTAGTTTTAATTGCCTTGTTTAATAATTAAATGCATTGAATTGAGCTGGTTAAGATTAATAGTTGCAGGAAATGGAGTTAACTCCATCTTCTTATTTCATGAGCCTATAAATGGAGGAACTCGTTACCTTGTTTAAAATATTCAGTTTACAGACACTCATTTTGATTGCCTTGTTTAATAATTAAATGCATTGAATTGAGTTGGTTAAGATTAATATTTGCAAGAAATGGAGTTAAGTCCATCTTGTTATTTCATGTGCATATAAATGGAGGAACTCATTACTTCATTTAAAATATTTAATTTGTATTTCTTGAGCATTGTGTGGCTTTTCATTAATTATGTGATGAATGAATTAAAGTTTGTAGAATTAAGTGTTAATTTGAAGTACTCACTATCTAGACTATGCACAAAAAACAACGTAACTTATCTATTGTGAGAACATATAGTGCATCATCTCTACAAATTACGATTCCTTGGTCGATAACTAAGTATTGAGGCAAACACTTATACCTATATATATACTCATATAATTGCCCCAACAATCCATAACCTCAATCATGGGAATCAAGCCAGATAACAAATCGGTGTGTGAGACCCCCTTGTATGTGGGACAAGGGACACCTCTACGCAACGATTTGACTACTAAGTCTACAAAGGCATACATACTTTACTCCCCTCTAGTTTTGAACCTGTGACCTCTTATGAGGAAACACATGCTCTTAACCATTAGGCCCACTCAAGCTATATATATATATATATATATATTATATATATATATATATTATTTCATTATATTATATTCTATATATATATTATTATTGCTCAAACAACTTTCTTTTAACACCTAAATAGATTCAACACCTTGAAAATACCCTTGAGCACCTGGATTATGTAGGCTACATAGCTTAAACATTCATTTTAACAATTTTTTATTAGAATTTTAGACCAAAATGTAAAAATTCGCTAATTGAAATATTTTAATAGTAGAATTTCTATTTTCAAGTTCTTATATAATATCTAAATAGTTTTTAAAGCCAAGTGGATGCTTAACATTAAAATATTTTACTCGCTCATTCACATTTTATTTACATAAAAGAATGTCTACATTAAAATGTTTTTCTTATTATTATTTTTTTCAACTGTGTTTCACTGAGTAGCCGCTACATCCACCAGTAATAATCTCGACATCTGCCGGTAATAATCCAAGCAGATCCAAAAGGATCTACCCTTTGGCCTATCCCCAAGGACATCGAAGACGTTTGACCCATGACCTCCCAATTTGCAAGATACTTAAACTTGACCCAATTAAACTATCCCTTTGGGCTAATTTATTATTATTATTATATTATTAATTAATTAAAATCAATATTAATTAACTCTTAATTGTTTAAATATTTCTTGATGACCTACATTAAATTTCATTTATTAATGATATATTTTGATATCTAGTGACTATTAAATATTTTAGATTTAAATGTCTTTAAATTGCTCTACTAATTCTTTATCATTTTTTTAAGAAGAAAATGGTATTTTTTAATTTTTAATTAATTTTTTTTTCCGATTTTTTAACACTATATAATATTAGTTTTTTGTCTTCCACTTATTATTATATATATAACTTTATCAAAATAATTAAATATTTTATTTTGGAATCCTAACAAATAAGATTTTTCGATGATGAAGATTTAGTTAAAATTTACTTTTGCAAATTTGTTTAAAAATAATTCGTTACTCATTAATTTAAAAATAACTTTTTAAGATATTAGTCAAAATATACTCTAATGATTTGTACTCTGGTAATTAAAATTTACTTATACAAACTTGTTTAAAAATAGTAATTGTTACTCATTAATTTACAATGATTTTGATTTAAGATATTTTATAGAAATTGTTATTCATTAATTTACAATGATTTTGATTTAGGATATTAGTCAAAATATAAAATGATTTTTTTATGTTGGAGGATAATGTATTTAAAATTACCTTCTTTATATTTAAATGTTCAATTTTTGCACTTGAAACAATAATGATTT
>APFE031227488.1:13596-36341 GCA_000404065.3 Pinus taeda
TGCATGCCTTAATGGCAGGTCCTTCGTGTTCGACGAGAGGTTTTCATCATTGACCTCTGATCAGATGATTCCGCGGGTGTTCGACATCGGCTCATTCATTCACATGCCGTGGATTGTACCTATAGTACCTTGAGGACCATCGTCATCATTGGTGGCCCCTCTCGCGTCTGTTAAACAGCTCTCATTATTGGCTGGTAATCAGACGATGTTCAAGCATGTTCGACTTCGACACATCTATTCACATGTTTGAACTTGTACTTTGTTCGGATTCGGATGGAGCACAAGACCCTGGTTCTAGTCCATTGTGGACCAAGTTGCGATTTTGTGGGACATCATTACATGACTCATTTGACGGATGGCTGCGACCATACCTGAGTCTTCTTAAGGATGGCTGCGACCATACCTCTTATCATTATGGTCTTCTCAGCTGGGTGGCTGCGTCCACACCATAGACCTTGTTTATATATGTCTTTTGGATGGCTGCGCCCATGCCTAGACTACATGTAATTGAAATATCAGTTGTATCCGCCTGCAGGTTCTCTCCAGTGGTGTTCCAGTCCAGCAGTCTTGTAAAGCATTTCAACCCTCCCACTCTCTCGGGCTTCATGCTTTAGGGGGCATCTGTTACACAGTAAAATGTCACTGCCATCATGTCAGTCTCCCTACTGTGCTATAAACCACGTTCACCCATACTCATGCTCCTCAAAAATGGCTAAAAACCCTCTTTGCCCAAGTTAAATGGATCATCGCGTCTGTTTGTAAAATAACCGCGCTGACAGGCGGAGGCCAATGTTGTTGCGCTGCCAGCGCGGAAGAACACGTCTTTTCCGCGCTGGTCCCATTTCTATGAACAGCGCTCCCTCTGTTTGTCCTTTTCGCGCTGACCAGATTTCTTCTACGTCGGTTTGCGATGTCAGCGCGGAAGTTCACGGGTTTTCCGCGCTGATCCTGTTTGGGCGAATTTGTTCCAACAACCAGCCTTCCAGATCCCTCCAGAACTGGTTGTTAGCATTGTTGAGGTCGCCATCCTTTCTCTGGCATGTCTGTTCGACTGACCATCCACTTATTGTGGGGGAAAGCTCATCCCTTCCCTATTCATGGAGACTCCTTCTCTTTATAAGCCTTCTCCATGACCCATGAGCAGCTAGTTGGAGAGTTAGCTAGTTTGGAATATAGAGACTTTGATTGAGGAATTCTTAGTGCATTTTAGTGCTGCTTTCTGTAGGCATTTGGTGTGTTGTGTGAGGATTGCTTTGAGCTTGAGGAAGGTCATGAGCTTGTTGCCTTGTATGTGAGAGAGAGACCTTTTGACTTGGGAGATTTGCTCCAAAGGTGAATGCTTGAAAGATATGCTGGCTGGACCCTCTAGAGAAGGACTCAGCGTCAGGACTTCGGTTGTACCTTACTCTACTTTTTGTTAATAAAGATAGATGACTACTCTTATGGTTCCATTTAAATTTGTTCAATGATTGATTAATGCAAATTGTATCTTTCCTGACCGATACATAGTTGTGGTTAGTAGATTTTACGCTCTTGTTTGCTCTCTTTTGCTTGTGCAGGTATTCGTCCGCGAGGATAGCGGGGAATTGTGATCGGCTGGAGCGAAAGAGCGAGAGGAGTATCTCTTCGACAAACAAACGTTGGAATCCAAGTAGGTTATTCTCACCCACTTGTTAATTACAACTAGGAACCTGCAGTGTAACATTGTTCGATTGTTGCTAGACCCCTGTTGGGCTAGTAGGGATCGCCTCTATCCGTAGAGGGGATTTACCTATACAACAGTAAGTTTGAACCATTATGGATGGGCCCCTACATTGTTAAACGAGTATTGGCAAAAGGAGCCTACGAACTGGTAGATTACGATGGGATTCCAATGTCGCATCCCTGAAACGAGTTGTATCTTAAGTGTTACTATGCTTAATTAAGTGTAATAATCTCTTAGTAAATATGTTTTTGTTACATTTTTGTTTTTCATTAAGAGTTTTCGTTTTGGTTAGGTAATCCACTTTGAATTTGTTGTAGATGTCATATTGTTTGGAAACATTCATTGAGTATGCTGATGGAGGTAGTCGTAGTACGTGGAACCTATCTTCTGCAGCCTAGGCCATTTTTGCTCCAAGCGACAAGTTGGTGAGTTTCAGGGGGATATGTATTGGTCAATCAGTAAACAACATCACTGAGTACAATGCGTTGATGGAGCTTCCCTCTGATGCCATTTCACATGGCATACACAGAATTCTTGTCAAGCTAGATTCAAAACTTGTCATTTTACAACTTACTGGCATCTATTCTGTTTGGAACCCAGCTATCTATCGTATGTTCCTAAGAGTCAGGATTTTCGAAAGGCAGTTTGATTCCATTCAATATCAACACATTTCTAGAAACTTAAACACATTAACTGATTCATTAGCAAATTATGTGTTAGATAGACATTTGCAGCATTTGTAAAGAAAAACATTTCACATTAACATTTTCATCAAGATCACATAACTTAACCAAAATAGAACTCTGAAAATCAAAAAAATATAACTATTTATAGTTTTTACAAAATGTTTTGTGTCCAAGACAAAATCTGTCATATGACCAAGAAACTCAAAAATGAACACAGAAAAGCACCCAAGACTAATGGTGCTGGTGATAACATGTCATCGCCTGTGCAATCATACGCAGGAGCCTAGTCCATTGACTCGACACACCAGTAGTATGACGCTCTAACCTCAAGGGTAACTCGTCAGTCCTCACATCCTGAATACCGAGAGTAAGGCCCTCAATTTGATCTTGCAGCACTGCCAGGGTCTCTGATATGTCCAAATCTCAAAGGAAGGTCCTCCCTACAACCTCTCCTACTATAACGTCCGTTGGCGCCCATGGGCGTACCATTGGTCACATTGGCCCAATATCTGCACACACATATGAGTTCGATTAGTCTTGATAACATTTAAAAAACCAAAAATATTATATAACTGATAAACAAAGATATGGTCAAATCATTTTACCCATAACACTCCACTACTCGCCAGCTGGTAACACCAAATCCGAGTCGCCTCGGAAATCCATCCCAACGTATGGATACTTTTCAAAGACCATCTCCTAACGATCAAACCACTCAAAGAAGGCATCAGAGAAAGAAATTTGTAACTAACCAGCATGACTGGCCATGAGATCAGCCCATCCTACATCTGTGGTTCCCTCGGTGCTAGAAATCATAGTGAAATATACTATGGCTAGATCAGTGGAATCCTCTCCAAGGCGAAAGTAGTCAAAATGGAACCGTAGCCAAAGTTCTTGGATCTTCCATTCTTTACCTTGGAGAGTTGCTCTTTTATGACCGAAAGTACTGCCTCACACCAGTTGAATACCTTTGGTTCCAAGCATTCCAGGGCGTACTACATATAAGATCTGTTGGCCAAATGAAGATTTGTGCTACCAACCAATCTAGTAAAGGTGAATAAAATGGTCCTTAAGGGCTGATTAGTGACATCTCAGATATTGATCTTGCCATCCCTGCTAGAATGAGATCCATCTATACAAAACTGGTGAATATAATCCCTCACATATTCACCCCCATAGGTAGATCCTAATAGTGAGAGAGGGGCACCACGCCTAGATAAACCCGTCAAAAAGTAGATATCCTTGACTGTCAATGGAATGGATTTGCCTCTAATATGAAATACCTGGTTGATCAGATCCCATGCATCGAGAAAATATTGCAACAAACTAATTTTTTCCTCATGTTGTATATGCAAAAGAATTTTAGCAAGCCATAGTTTCGCAGTGCAGTAATAGCACCCTGAACATGTAAGGAAATCATGTCCTCTTCTTCATGCTCGTGTTCATGCCATGTGATGACCATCTTGATCTGATAAATCTCTAAAACACAAACAAAAGATGAATTAGGATCCATTTTTTAGCGAAAACAAGAAATATTTACATGAAGAATCATTGTGCAAAGTTTCTCTTCTACGCCCATCGCACCCTACCTATGCACAGGGTGAGATGCATACTAACTGGCCAGTGTCCAACTCAGTATGCATCACACTTTTTGATGCAGGCCAGGTGTCATGGAGGGAGAGAAAGTTCTTCAAACCCCAAGGGCCCAGAAGCAAGGAAAAACTTGCTCAAAATTGGAAAAGGATGGAATGAAAATGAAGAGCTCAAGGTTAGCTCCTACCTGGTCCTGACGGCATAGAGAATAGTCCACCAGATTTCCCAAAATCAGCTGATGAAATTTGAGGGGGAAAACAACTCCAGAGCTCCAAAATCCCAAATTTGAAATGAAATGGTAAAGATGAGAGGTAAAACTACTTTTTATGTTACTATTCACATAATTCAAGTAACATTTTAGTTTTTAACTCATTTTTCGGGCATGTATATGTATTTCTAATCAATTTGATGGAGCAGTTGAGCAGGTTGAATGACTGATGAAAGAATCTAACGTGTTAAATGGTGAACTAACATCTTTTGACCACTATCATGAGCAATGTTTCCGCAAGGTTCAAGCTCGTTAAAAAATAAACCCGCCACTGAGTATATGTTAACACAAGGTTCAATCTCATTAAAAAATAAACCTGCCTTCAGTAAACAACCTCTTTGAATACCATGCTATCAGCCTTTTTGAGCCTTGGTTGTGTTCCTACCATCACCTCCATTCTTTTGGCCGGTCATGCGCTTCCACTTGATTGTTTACCCTATTGAAGGACAATTGTGACGAGTGGTTCTGTTATCCACCCTCTTCACACAGCCATGTTTTGAGAATTTCCAAACTTACTTGGAACCCGTTGCTACCCGAAAACACCACTCGTTCCTAAAAAACGAGTCTCTTTTAAGCTCTTCTTAGACTCGTTAAATATGAAAATATTGTCGAGCTACTAGCCTTTCCAACTCATTAAACTAAGGGGAAATCACTTCTCTACATTTTAATCTTTCTGGACCTTAGGGATCATCCCACAAAAATATCGAGCGCTTGTCTTTTTCAGCTCACTAAAGCGATCGAAAAGTCATCCCTTTCATATTATTTTATACTTTTTTGGACTTAATGGATTATGCTACGAAAAAGGACTGTTGGATTTTCCTTTTCATACCTTTTCAAACTCTCTAAACATGAAAAGGACCGAGTTATCTTTATCATTAAACTCATTAAAACAATAGCGACAAACTTGTCCACCCAAACAAGAACAAGTTTCATTGTCGCTAGGCTCGCTAAAACATAGAAACAGGTTTGCCCAAAGGGAAAATTATAGACCAAGCATATGTTATCCTCCTTAAGATTGACAAAAATAAAGAGGTATTGGTCAACAATGACTGGGGAAAAAGGGAAGAAAACTTGAAGAACTTCATTGGTAGCAGGTCGCTCTTAAACATGACACTTTCACTCCATCACCATGATTGAGTTGGGTTGGGTTATTCCGTTCACCAGTCATATCACCATTGGTCCTCCGTACCATCCATATTGTGGCGTTAATGCTACCAATCCATCTCAGTGTCACTGATATGTTCATGACAAGTCATTCAGAGAATTCACAACCCAGCTAACACCTCATCCATTTCAATACCTTCACCCTCCTTTTTTCATGATCGCCATTCCTGAACCTTGTATCATCAGATCGTTTTCAACTCCAGAAAATCATTTGCTTCATTTCGTGTCATAGATGTGGGATACATTAAGGCCCTCCTACAACAGGTCACTTGTTGTGAAAATTAGCTCATTATCCAAGAAGTTGACTTAGAAACAACCCTTTCAGTACTTTGAAGCTTACATGCCTCAATGGCAAGTTTCTCACATCCGGCGACAGGTTTACATCAATGGCCTTCAACCGAAATATTTTACGTGGTGTTCGACATCGGATCATATATTCACACCACATGAATTGTATTGTATTAACTTGAGGGTCATTATCATTATCGGTGATCCCTCTTGCACCCGTTAACAACTCACATCATTGGCTGGTAATCAGGCGATGTCTTTCCATGTTCGACTTCAAGACATCTTTTCACATGGATCGACTTGTACATCGGGCGAAGATTGAATGATTTTGAAGACCCCATATCTAGTTTCATCTATCTGGGTTGTGATATATATAGGAGTATAAAGACATCAAATGTACATAGAAGTCGCACAGATGATCATCCAAGCTAAGGGATGAAACTCTACATATAAAGAGTCACCAATCTGCAACAGCAGACGATTATCTATCATATGTACATGAAAATGAATTTATAAAGCTGAGCATGGGAATTCCCACCTCAGCTAGATCATGAAAATAATATGATGATGATGTATTTTATACAGGTCTTCTTCCAGTTTGAATACCTCAGATCCTTATGATAAAGCATTTCACCCGACATCAAAATATTTACGACCTCATGCTTTAGGGGGCAACTATTATAGACATATTTGGGAACTTCAACCCCAATCATATATGTCGATAAACCAAGGGCTCTTTAACATCTAAAAGTGTTGTTTCATACCTTAAAAGATCATGGTCAACTGATTACATCATTTCCCAAAAGTTCCACCTCAAGAACCACTCAAAACTGGCCAAAACTAGACCATACTGACTGCTCCTTGGTCAAGGTGTGATGCATACTGACTCCTACAGTAGCTAGGTACGATGCATACTAAAGAGGTCTTCTATGGGGTGTGATGAGCAAGAATGGACAAATGTCTAAGGCAGTTTGCTAACTGGATGCTCATGGAATCTTCTAGAAACTTCCTCTATGACACTTGCCTCTCTGAATTCGCCCAGGGATGAGTAAGAGATCCAAGAAATATCCAAGTTGAACTAAGAACTACAAGTGGAATGACACTAATCAAAAAATCAGAGATGACTAACACCTCTGCAAACATCTATAAATGGATCCCTCATCTGAGAGATCTAGAGACTGAAAATTTCTAATTTGTAAAGAAGTGTTGTTATTTTGTCTTTGAGAAGGAGAATTGTATTGTTGGGTGATATTTCTTTTCATGAGGTGAAGAGGGCTTTGATGCTAGGAGGAGGATGTTGGATCAGACAGCTGTGTTGTAATCCTCTCTTATACTATTAATAAATTTCTCTGAGTTTTCCTCCATACAATCGTGTATTTGTGAATCTTGTTATTTGTGAATGCAATTGTACGGTCAATGTATTTATGATTCTGCATTGTTTATGATATTATAGACCGAGATGCTCTGATGGTGTTTTGTCACTTTGTCTCTACATGTATTCTGTAAACGGGACAAGTAGAAGATGAGTTGCAAGCTCTATCAAGGGAGAGACAAATCAAGCAAGGAATCAAGCGGAAGATCCAAGTTGGTCCTCTTTGCTTCTCTCTTATCTATCATACATAAAGGAAATCGCAAAGTGTTTTGATTTTTTGTTTCTAAGATAGCTACCCATCTTAGTGGGACTAGCAGACTGAAAAGACACTAGTTTTCCCAGAAACAACAGGTGAATCTTGCAATTTCCTCAGGATTGCAATCGGCTCCAATCTGGATGTCTTCCACGATGCCTGTCTTGACAAAAATATCGATGAGCAATGTCTTTGAAATATTGCCCATGTTTCCTTCTTCCTCCAAAGTTTGGATGGTCATATAGGGTGAGAAAGCGATTTATGGTATGTCAAGGGATAGGATTTGAAGAGGCATCTTGTCCAAATCAGATATCAAAACACGATGGTGCGAATCCTCCGAAGGTCGCTCTCCTAAACTCATGATTTCTCAAAGAGCTTCATCTGTATGTAGGACTTGATTGAGTAGATCGAAAGAAGGAGTGTTTATGGAAGGAGCAGTGATACCGTTGGTTGTAACCAACATGACTAGAGATGTGGATGCATATTGAATATCTTGGTAGGCCAATTCAACTAGTGATAGCGGCATTTGTTCTCTGTATGTGTCAAGGTCTGAAGGAGCTAGTAGGATCCATGTATCGGTTTGTTCATGAGGAATAGGTGAAATCATGTTGACTATATGTGAAACCTTGAGTGGCTGAAGAGGGAAACAACCCATGAGGGAAGAAGCCTTCAATAGACTGGTACCAAGACTGATGTAAGAGTCAGGTACACCACCTACTAGGGGTACAAAGTTGCTTGGTAATGGGGAATAATCAGGGGTGCAGAAAGATAGTTGAGCTACTGTAACTACCTTTCCATCCAATGGTAATAGGATGATGCAAAAGATATTAGATATGATGGCCATCATGGCATATGTCCAACTGCAACCCAACAAGAGATTATAGTCGATTTTTTTATCTATGACTTCTGTGTCCACCGTTACTGTTTTCCATACAAAGTGATGGGGTAGCTAGCCAGGTAACCTTTTGGGATGAAAGTGTGTTCATCGAAAGCTTTAAGGGAATTTGATGGTAGGGATAGGGTTGGAGAACCCAGGGTGAGCCAACATGAAGCTGACATGACGCAGGTAGAAGCACCTTCATCAATGGCAGTTCTGTGTATACTTTTACCTTTCGAAAAAATTTGCACTTGGAATGCAATCTAGTGAGAAATGGGAGGTTTACACTTTTCCATGTCAAAAATTGCAAGCATGGAATACTATGGGTTGATACTACCAATAGCCAAAAGCAAAGCTTTCCTTTGCATTGGGCATGTTTGTAGCACTTCGAGCGCTGACATAGCTGATGGTACTTGTGCCAAGTCTTTTATAATGCTGTAGTTTTGGGCAGCACGTGCAGATGCATTTTGCATTGTGTGTCGAAGTGCCCCTTTGGCGGAGAGAATTACAAGGTAAAAAATCAGCCTTTCAATATGCAAATCATTGGGCGGCCATGGGTTTTGACTTGAGGAAGGTTCCTCTGCATGAGCGATAGGAGCTCCATAAGATTTGGCTCATGTTTTTACATCTACCATTTCAAACGTGTAAACGGTAGAAGATCCTTCACCGGCTGAAGGATGTTGCGAACCATAGTTGCCCCCTTGCAAGGGTTAGGGTTGGTTTGCAATAAGATTTTGTTGCTGTTAAGCGGGAAAAGTATTTTTGAGGACAGCGGGGGTCTGGCTAGTATCCATTTTAGCAATGTATTATGTGCATTCCTGAAGCCGCAGACAACGATAGGTCATGTGGCCTTCAGCACAAATTTTGTAGGGAAATATGGTAGGTTTATCCTTTTCATCGTCAGGAGGCACAACAGCCTTCTGTTTTAGGTTTGGTTGCTTTGTTGATTGCTCCTCAAAAGGAGCAGTCCTTTTCTTAGTCTTCTTGTTCTTACCACCGGGTTTTTGTGTAGACTGCACAGAGTTTATCATGGTGGTAGGAAAAGCAATCGACTTGGTAGAGGGGTCCATTAACATCTGAGAAATGTGACCTCTGAGTTGTTTTATAGTAGCCCCAGAGGTTACGCCGACAATCCCATCAGTGTACACTCTGGGGTGCTGAGTAGCAAAAACATTGGAGTTATGAGAGGCATTGCGGATTATGTCGTAAAGAGTGCCAGACTGCAAATAAATCAGATCTAAATGTTTGGCATGATGTATGGATTGTTCTTCTCTGACCGCACCACCTAAAATGACATCTTCAACAATTTGCATGAGTAAGGACTTGTAAAACTAGTCCGCTAAGAGATAGTCTTGGAGGGGAGCTTTGACTAACCTCTGCCTATGTCTCCATTCATGTATATCATTGGAGATGTGGGTTGTGGTATCCTAACATAATTAAGTGAGGAGATCTGTCCATAGTGGATGGGTAGCTGGAAGTGCTTTAGGAATTCCATCGCTAAAGCGTTGAAGGTGTTTACTGATGCGTGTGGTAACTCAATGTACCATTTAGTTGTGTTGCTAGTGAGGGTGTGGGGAAAAAGATGTAACTGGACACTATCATCCACCATGGAGTTTGAAACACACCAAAGGTGGTAGGTGGTGATATGGGTGCTTGGATCCTCATCTTTATTTCCATCGAAATTGGGGATGTCCATTGGTATCTTATGCCAGATCGGTGGCCAAAGTAAGTTGTGGTAGATGGCGTAATTTGTGAGTTTGTACAAGTTGGGTATATCCAACATTGCCAAGAAAGGCAAAGAGTGTGGTGCCCCTGACTTGGACCAAGGTGATGAAATATGACTTGAGGAGCCTTGTGCTCCTCCCATCATTTGAGTCCCAATATTATACATGGGCTACGTGGTATAGTAGTTGCCTTGAGGTATGGCATTGTAGTGTGGATTTCCATGGGGATTTTGATACTGGGGTATAGAATTTCCCCCAGGATAAGCGGTGCCCCCTTGACTCATTTGAATTTGTGAGGAGGGTGCCCCCATGGATTGGTTGGAACCTCTTTGAGGATTTCTGCCTGTCACAAAACTAACCATTTGTCCTTGATTGACATAAGGAACGCTCATGTTGATCAGCAACTGATGATGCATGCCTGAGAATGGAGGGGGAACTATTACGTTCCCTACTGATATGTGCATATTGGGAATGCCACCAAATACTTGAGTCTGGAGGTTTAAACTGTACAATGGTTGTCGACCATATTGTTGGTGGATAGGAACTACACTAATAGCGCTATATTTAGCATTGTAGGGGGCATTGTGTGTAGCAATTGTCAAAGGTATATATTTTGACACTAAAGGAGTGGAACCCGACATCGACTGGGTTCCACTAATGGAGGGTGTCATGTGAGTGGTTGTACCTGGGTCAAATGGGATAGTGAGGTTCGCCATCGATGGTGTTGTGGTCACTGTCAACTGGGGACGTGGTGGAGGAAGAAAATTGTCCCTAAAGTTCCATGACCCGTTAGTCGTCGACGGGATGGATGGAAATGTTCCAACTAGAGAAACAGGAAGTACAAGTTCCACGGGAACTAAGAGTTGGTCCAACGGATTCATGAGTGAAGGGTTAAAGGGAGGAAGAAATCCTTCGGTAAGCAAATCCTTCGGCAAACTTGAATCATCAGTTGTCCACATAGATTCTGTGTGATATTGAGGAGACTGATTCCCCAAAGATGGTTAATCCAATTCATTGGAGCTCGATGGATCTTCCATAATTAGTGGAGGAAGTCCTAGCAATTGTCTAGATTGATGACAAGGGCTGGATGTAGCCACGATGACTATTAATTTTTATCAATAAATTTTATCATGATATTTGTTAATGTCTCAAATGATAACACTCAGGTGCCTAAAAATATATATAAAATACACTAAGTTGATCAATTAGCAAACAGAAGTAAATGACCATGTCTGATAAGCGCCAATCACTAGAGATGAAACACAATATCACAGTGAATAACAAAGAGGGCTAGCCAAATGTATAGTTACGGTTATTTTTGAGCTTCACCCAAACCTTAGATTGAGGGGCCAAGTACTCTTGTGAAGATGAGCACCCTCCCAAAAACTGAAGACAAACTAGGTCCATCTATGTTAGGTACCAGGGCAGCCTGCCCCAGTCACCTTGTGTAAGTCACTAAAAGCATGGCCACTAAGGATACCTCAAATCATAGACACTACCGGGGGGGACATAGTCACAAACAGTACATTGTGTGGGTAGGATACCTAAGTCCCCGACTCAGCTCCGAAATCCCCGAAGAGATCCCTAATACACAGAATATGCAAAGGAGTTGCAAGCGAAGGTGGGCTACCTTCACTTACAGTTTGATGGTGTCTCATATTTTTCTCCACTTTTACTGGAGTGGTCCTGGTAATATGAGTGCAGCAGGAATTTTCTCTCTTTTAATGACACTAGTTTGGATTACGATCTTGGGCAGTTTACTCACACTACCTATCCTAAGATCCTAGCATGAACTAATGTTTGTTTTCTCAATAAAGAGTTACTGATTTAGTTTAGGTAAATTTAATGTGTACTTTTTTATTGTCTTGGGTAGGGGAGCTAACATGTGAAATGTGATGAGACTTGGACTCAAAAAATCATGCACAAGGCAATGCTTTTAAAAAAAATTCAATTCGATGAAAACAAGTTGTATTCTACAGGTGAGAGTTTTTCACATATTCATATTTTTTCCATGCATCCTATTCATTTAACACATGCATAACCAACGAACATCTTTCCAATGTTTTCCTAACAACTACTTGAAACCAAAATTAAAGCAGCTTTTAACCAGCTAAACAGGAGAGTGAATAAAAAATGTGGATCTTTCCTTCATAAAAAATTCTTTAAAAAAAGAAAAACAAAACTTATTTCCTAAAAAAAAAAACTTTTAAGACACCTATTTTGCTAACGAAATGCAGTAACATATCCTCTTTCACTCCATGAGAAAGCTTCCTATCCTTTTTGGTTTGCAAACATAGCTAGAAATCAAGGTTTTGGGAGACTAACGCTCTGTAACAGTGGCCACAAAGAGTTACTGGGTACACTAACGTAACCTGTATGTAGACACATAGCTTTATAAAGCACTGTGTAGTCTGCTAACCTGCGTTAGTGTGGGGAAACAACTCAAAATAGGGCTTCTCATATCAGATTCAATGATGAATATATGTAGGCAAGATGTAGCAATGTTTCGATGGGTTAGAAAGGGAATGCAAAAGTATAGGGAGGTCTTAGAAGGAGGAGAAAACTAATAATTATATGGGTAAACTAAGAACTAGATGCATAGTCCCTAGCGGAGTCTCCAATTCTACTATAGGATAAAATGCACAGTGTATGGAGCATGAAGATACCCTCAGAGGTCTTCCTGAGACCTTCCACAAATTATAAAATTATCTGCAACCATCACAAATTTACATGCATGTTCATAAACAATAACTAACTATCAAAGTAGGAGAAGTAGATTACCTCAAGCCTCCGTGTAGATTTGTTGGAGAGCACAATGCAGCTAGGTGGAAGTCCCCTGAGCCGGCTCCAGATCAAGTCCTGAACATAGAAGAGACAACCATAATCACAACATACAACTCTGATAACTAATACATGAATACATAAAAGAACATCTAGTTACACATAGCTAAGCTACTCATGCTAAAAGGTATTGGACAAACAAATGAATGAATGATAGTACCAACATCACGGAGTAGACAGTACAATTGCAGTTCTATATTAATGTTGGAAGAGTGATTACAACCATCTGTTGTATCAGCCCTCCCTTACCCCTCCAGCTTCTCTCTCTCTCCCTTCTTACCAACTTCTTATGATTTGAGACAATACTCAATAATCAAGTATGCTATCCTTTCAAATGCTCTGACCTCCATCACTTTAGCCCTATCTTTGCTTATGTAGCAATTGAGTTAGGGTTTCCAAGTTCCTCCTTGAGTTCCTCAGGGTTAAAGCAATGAAGTTGTCATGCTTTTCAGCTCTTTCCCATTTGCCTCCTTCGTTAGGATTAGAAATCCTCCAAATTGGTCGAATATGGATGTTTCCTTGCTTTTCTTGAGTGATTTTAGGAACAAATATCTAGATATTTATGAGTCAATTCATTCCTTTGACCCTTAGAACTTCACTAGGATCCACTAACGTTGTTCCCGAACTAGCAACTTGAGTTAGTTGGGTCACTAACGCACCCTTAGGCTTGCAGAGAAGCTTTATAAAGCAAGTTGTCAGTGCATAGCTAGCATTAGTGTGGAAACAAGGCATGTGATCTTGGTCTTTGCTTTAGCTATCATGTTAGGAAAAAATGAATAGACAGGTAAAAAAAATAAAAATAAAATAAAATAAAAAATAGCTATAATATATATATATATATATAATAAAACCAATGAATATATAAATTTTAGGAAGACAAGGCTTGGATCCAAGACCTGCTAATACTCCAACCATCGTCTCTATTCAGGTTTCAATGTCTCCTTTCAATTTCCAAGGCCTCCCTAAACTTTCGGTGATGAAAATCATCAATCCTTGCAATGACCTTGAGTTCTTCAATGCATATGTGATGCCTAGTCTTCTTTGCATGTTCTACCAAAACAGAGGAGCGAGGCCTTCCATGTTTGATATCAGTCACATGCTTATGAATCCTTTGATTAATCGAGCGACTAGTTTCACAAATGTATAGAGTTCCATAGAAGAATGGGATGACATAAACACCTTTCCCATCTTTGGGGTTCATAGGATCCTTTACTGATCTTAGGGAGCTTTATATTGTGTTTAGGGGCCTAAATGTCAAATGAACCTTATGCTTCTTCAGGATCTTAGCAATCTTGTCAGTGGTTCCTTGGAAAAACAGAAGGTGTACTCCCAAAAACCAATCTATTAGATCTTTTTTAAGCCTAAATTTAGAAAACACACTCATCATATTGAATGACATTTTTTCAATAGGCATAATTCCTTTTATTTAAATGTAATAAATGTTATGTGGTTGATTTTTGCCTTTATTAATGTTTCTTTGCAGTCTAAATATATATTAAGGAAGTAATATATTTACTTTCTTGTAACTCCTTAATCATGATCTTGGCTAATGTGCTTCTAAGTTGATTATGCATAATTGAATATTAATCATAGTTAATAATAGTTAACCACAATCTATAATGGGCAACCAAAATCACCCAAGGTGTTATATTGTTGACCATTCTCTACCTTCATTAACCATAGTCAACCATACTCAACAATTGTAGTGCCCCACTCTAGTGGATATGATATATAAACATTATTTGACTTATACATTATTCTTTGATGACATGAGTACAATGATTTGGACTTTTAATGTATTTTGAGGAGAAATGTATTCATGATATTACATACTTTTACCTTCATTTTGATGATGATGATCTTGATTATGAGCTTTATATGTGATCATTATGATTCTTATTACATGAAAGTTATACCATGATTACCAACTTTTAGTTACCATTTCCTAAGTGTGGAAGGAAAAGAGGACTTGGAAACAACCCATAACATGATCATTTGTGTCACATTATGATTTATATATGTATTTTTTGGATACTTGATATTGTGGTAGATAGTGTGCATGCTTACATATGGATTACATTTATGGGAGTTCTCACAGATTTTGCAATTTTTGATGACTACTGAGCAGACAACCTACATATGAGTAGTGGGGTTGTAGGATAAGGATACCAAACATATTTGGAATGGCATGATCAAATTCATTAATCATATTCCATGCATGGCTAGAGATTAAGTACATGAGTGCTTATCCTTGGAGTTACGTGATTTCACCAAGGCTAAAACATGGATTTTTTTCTTATGATGTACTACTAAGGGGAACACATCAAGACGAACCTTAATCCTCAGTGCCCATGAAACTATTAATAAGCGATACAAGGAGATTTTTGGGTTTTTGTTTCTACCAGTACTTCTTTCCCCTCATCATATAACATGTGTTTGTAAGGCTACACATGGCACCATTGGAACATGAGGTTGCTTAAGGGCATGAGAGGTTGAACCCTTAGATCTAGATGGAGGATAAGGAAATATATGATTTGATTATTTCATAAGAATTCAAGGATTGATAAGTTATTGGACATGAATATATGCTAATGTTTAATAAGAGAAAGTATGAAAATTAAACTAAATATGAAGACATAATAATAGAATAATTGGCTTAGCTAATGTTACTAAACTAAACCCTAAAAATGAGGAATGTAAGTTAGAGCTAAGTGAATAACATATTAAAAAAAAAATACAAGGTATCATGATTAAAGTGGGGAGTAATCTAAGTTTAATTTGGTGTGGACATAAGTGAATTAAAATCTAAATAGACATGTGAAATATTGGAATTATTTAAATGAGTGATTTTAATAAATTAAAATCAAGAGAACCTCCTCTAATTGAGAAAATCATAAAACAAATAATTAAATTTGAAAAGGAGAAATTTAACGAATTAACTACAATTGGCTATGCCTCTTAGTCAACAAAATAAAGTTAAGTAAAATAAATAGAAAAAGTTAAGGAAAGGGAAGAGGGCATAATGGAATATCTAGGAGTAAATTTAGGAACATATGTCTCTTTGTTGAGTGAAAATATTTATTTAAATAACATAATAGGAAATTTACATGAGATTTAAATTGAAGATAGGACATGTGGCTAGATGAATAATCTTATTTATGGAATTTTATAATTATTTATTTTCATATAAATACAAATGTCACATCTAATCCCCACTTAAAATATTCTATAAAAGGAACACAATTTTATGAAGGGAACATCCTGGAGCTCTATAGTTGTGAATGGATGTAATTACATTGGAATTTTTCATGTTAGAATCTATTTTTGTTGCAAAATTGTGACTTTAGCATTATTGAAAGTGTGAAGGATCGGAATTGTTGATGTGGGAAGATGAAGGTTATGGACTCAATTACTATCGGCTAATATTATTCTCTTCTCCTTCCTACATCCCCATTATAGTTTCAGGGGCCAAATACATTAGCAATGGTATGGTGGACAACCAAGTGGGTTGGCAACTTTAGTCAAACATCGTGGGAATTTTAAAAGTTTAATCATTGGAGTGATGCTGAGAAATGAATGAGGATTGTGATAGCCTACATTAAGGATTCTACATTGTATTAGGTGAATGGTAACTCCTGTTATAAGTTTTATGTATTATTTATTAAATGTGTAAATAGAATATTCATACAATGGAAGTTGTAGTAACTTTCAACTATCAACGCAATATTTGTAAATTTCATGGGAATGGTTTCCCTTTGGTGTGCAATATTGTAGATTAAAATTTCAAATTTTGATAACTATTCATTATACCACATACACTATTACTTTGTACATTTTTGTAGAATTTAATAATGATATTGTAAATTGAGTATTGAAGTTGGGAATTTTCTATGATTACATTTTATAGTTTTATAAACAAATAAACAATAAATAAATAGAATAAAGTTGGGATCACATGTAGCATCCCTACACTTGGTATTAGGGCGTAGTTCACATTTTGAAACTAGGCACATCACTTTATTATGGCTATAAATTGAGATAGACCTTTAAATTCCTTTTTCTCTGCATCTGTCTCCTCTTTATTAGCCTATGTCAATTGATGGTCTCTAGTACCTCCCTTGATTGATAAAGGTTCAATCATCAATGATGTTATCAATCATTGCCAAGATTGATAACATATGTAAGTATAAATGTTTTTTATCAAAATGACATATGTGAACATTTTTTATTAATTCAAGCATGTCTCATATGATTGGGGTTATCAACGAATATAATTGATATATGTATAAAGACAATATCCATATATATATGTTTGTAATTTTTTTTAAGCTAGTACATATCTTTTGGTTATCAAATTTATCAATCGACCTAAATGATAAAACTAAATAGCATTCAACAATCATACATTTATATACATAATATAGAAATAGAAAGGCCTATGGTTACAAAATCTTGTTATTTTAAAATCTAATAAAGAAATTATACAACAATTTGAAAAGATTGAATACTTAGTGACTAAATTAAGAAAAACTGCTAAAGAATCTTTAGAAAATCAGCCTTATGTTGTTTTACCTTCTAGTTCACCTTTGATTCCTCTTGTAATTTCTCTTTCTGCCACTATTCCTATTTCATCTACCATCCAGATTCCTTTTATACCAACTCAACAAGTCATAATTCCATCTTCTTTACCACCCCTCATATCCACATCAACTGCAGTGTCATCTTCTTCCCATTCACCAGTCATGGCAGCTCGTTATGCCCCGCTTCTTTTACCAACACATTTGCATTCTATGCCATAAGATTATCATATGTGTATGCCTTAATTTGATAGCACTAGGCCAATCACAACACAAAAACATATAGACAAGATGAATGACTTCTCATATTTAGAAGAATTTGACGATGATGATGTGAGAATGAGTCTCTTTGCACAATGTTTGACAAGAGAAGTTAAGAAATGGTCCAGGGAATTTCCAACAGGTAGTATTACAGATCTCCAAAAATTTCACCAAATTTTTCTCACAAGGTGGAAAGTTAAAAAGAATCCTCTTCAAATCCTCGCTGAATATGAGAGTCTAAGGAGAGCTCCTAGTGAAACAGTTCAAGATTATTGCACTAGATTTAACAGTGTTTACAATTCTATTCCAATAGCAATACAACCTCCACCAGAGCTAGCTTTGATAAAATTCCCAGATGGTTTTGATGCAAAAATGTCTTATCAATTACGAGAGAGAAATCGTTTTACTCTAGAATAATTATAAAGGAATGTTGTCAGCGTGGAAGAAAATTTGTTGGCTAAAAGGGAAATGTTAAAGGTTGAAAGAAGAGTGACCATCAAAGAATAACCTTATTCTTCTTCATCAAATGTTAAGATAGATACTTTAGTTAAAAAAATGGAAATGTTGATCGCAAGAATGAGTTTCGCTGACAAGGCACCACCAAGAGAACCTAAAGGAGGTCCATAGATCAGAAATCCTAACTTCAGAAGGAATCCTCCCCATATTAGAAAAAGAGATCAAAGAGCCCCACTAGATCAGCAACAAATCAGACCCCCATTCCAGGAGAATTATGTAGATGAAGAAACCGAAATAGCAAATGACCCTGAGGAATATCAAATTAATCTTTTTGGGGAAGGGGAAATAGACAATATTTTTCTAACTAAAGAGGAACATGATCTATTATTTTTATCATAGCCAAAAGTCATCCCTACATAAACAAATGATTATAAAAAGGGATACCAAAATTCTATTATGGAGGTACACAAACAATACAATTTGAGAAACAAGAAGATTGCAGCAAACCCTCCCAAGAAAATTCAGAGTGATGCACCTCCCACTAGCTAGATAAAGGATGGCTCACAAAAGGAGATTTCTGGAAAACAAGATGTAAGTATTAAAGAAGTAGTTAAATCTCCAACTTCTTTCAATATTTAGAATGAACTATCCAAGGTAAAAATTTCTATTCCTTTGACAAAATTGATTAACAAGAATGTGTATACAACTCATGTCATGAAGGCACTAGAGATAGGGGAGGGAACATACACAATTAACTTAACTGATGACCAACCTGGATTATTATTTGGACCTAAACTTGAAGTGAAGTCTTAGGATGGTAATGTGTTACCTTTCTATGTCATTTTTAACATACATGACTATATTTTGCACAATGCCATGCTTGATTCTTGTGCTTTGGAAAATCTCATGCCTAAAGTCATTATAGAAAAGTTAGGATTAGATATAAAGAGGCCCTATAAGTACCATTACTCTTTTGATTCCTAGAAAAGTAAGATGATTAGGTCTCATTAAGGATTTATGTGTGACTTTGACCCAAATTCTAGCAAAGGGTGTGGTTTTGGATATTATAGTGGTTGATATACCTCCCAAATATGGAATGTTGTTATCAAGATCTTGAGGGGAAAAGTTACAAGGTACCATGCAAATGGACATGACTTATGAAACTATTCCTGTCTTTGGTAAACAAAGGAGGTTGTATAGGGAAGCTTTAATGGAATATATAATCAGTAGGAAAAAAAACCTAATAATTAACCACTTTATTCAGTGCATTCAGACATGGATTCTTTCATTCTATACAATGATATATGTGTAGAAGAAGAGGTGTCAAACATAGAAAGTGAATGAAGCAAAGTAGAGGATGCAAAATTATATACTGGAAGAGATGATGAAGAGGATGAATCCCACTGGAATATGGACTTTGATGGAGAAATCAGTGAAGAAGGTGCAGGGGTAGGTGTTTTGGTTTTAAACTCAAAAACATGCATAGAAAAGGGGTATTCTTACAAGATGAATTTTCAATGCACCAACAATATAGTTGAGTATGAAGCTCTTATTCTAGGACTATAGCTTCTGAAGAGGTTAGAAGCTAAAATTATTTTTGTCCATGGTCATTTAGAACTAATTATTAATCATAAAAAAGGTGAGTACTCAGCTAAACACCCTAGGTTGAGGGCCTAAAAAATGTTAGATTTTTTGTAGTGTTTTCAAGAGTATCAATTATCTCTGATTCCTAGGAGTCAAAATATCTTAGTTGATGAATTTCCTACCTTAGCCAACACTTGTAAGATTCCTTTCCATCCCAATAGAAAATATGAAATTGAAGTGAAGCATATACCAATTGTTCCAGAGAATGTTATATATTAGCAGGTGTTTGGTACTAATAAACAGGTAGAACTTTTTTTAAAGTTAAAATAAGAGTTTGAGAATGTACATATTGATACAACTAGTAGTGTAGATGAGGATATACATGAAAAAATGTTCAACCAGATTAGTGAAAATCCAGAAGAACTTGAGGTCTTACAACTGAAAGATAATGTGTTACCAAGGGGTTTAGTTCCATTATAAGAGCTATTTGATGTTAATGATGTGGCTAAAAAACCCAAGATAGAACCTGTTATCACTTAGGTTGTCCCTAGGCTCCTGTAGGGATACGGCCGAGGTAACCACAAACCAATCTTTGGATTGCAGGTTCTAGACCACCTGCAATCAGAGAGGGCTCTCTCTTAATGATTTAACTTTGTTGATGATTTTAGGCTAGCTTTTTGGCTCAGGGGTTTTTGTTTGTGTTTGGATGGAAGGAAAATGCTTTCAAGCAGAGAGGCAATTCATGAAGTGATAAGTTTCAAACCATTGGGCATGGAGTCATGGGTTAGGACTACTAGTGCATTTTCTTGGTCACAAGAGGAATATGGAGCGGGATAGCTGCATATAACACAGCTTTAAAACTAAAGGATGATTGATACGTAAGGAATGAGAGGCACTTAAGAATCTCTCACTTAGCTTATCAGAGGGAAGGATGATCTCTATCTAGGGGCAATGAAGAATCCCTGGATAACTGTCTTAGGTTATGGCAAACATGAGCCATGTGGAATTCATATTTATGCCTAAACAGAGGAAAACATAAAGAAACAACAGAAATTGAGCATAGAGTGTATTTAAACAAATTCTAAGCTAATCTTCTTTTCTGCTATTTAGATGGTAACTTATGAATGGAAAACAGAGGTAAGAAGCACTTATTGAGTTATGCAACAGCAGGAGAATTCCATAATCACTCTTCAACCGGTAAACGTAGTGAACAATCCATTCTCCAAAGCTCATAAGCAGTCTTTGATCATAGAAACTATCAGGTATTACAGTGCGAGTCTCTCTTGGAGCAAAATCAGCTAAAAATAGCTTGTTGACCAACCAACCAACACTTAATACAATATTTAGGGCTGTCTTTATAGTGCAAATATCTCAAACTATTTATTACAATTGACCTAAAACAGATCTGCAAAAATAGCTTTCTAAACCTAAAATTGTGCCAAAATTAAATGCAGGTAAATATCTATTGAACTGTGTCAGAGGTAGCTGGATCAAAAAGAGTGCAATGTGGCCCTTGGTGGCTCGATGCAGTACTGCTGGAATAAATATGCTTTGGGATTTGCAGTTCTGTTCTGGTATGAGTTAAATGTGCAATAACCGTGATTTGAGAGTTTTGCGTGGCCTCACCCTTTTCTTTGACTTTGCTGGAAGGTATTTAATTTTCACCTACTTTGGGCCACTGTTAAGATCTTCGCTGATACTCTTGGCCGCTACATTGATGGTCTCCACCACTTTCTGATACTATTTGACGTGCTTTCTTTCTGTAAATTTGATCTGATACTCTTTAATCTCTGTCTCTGGTCTCTCCCTGTCTTCAAATCGGTTTAATTTGGCAAAATCGGGCAATTTTCAGCTTTTTCGGTGCAAAATGGGCCAAGGAATAAAAAGATTCCCTAAAGATTCCCCAATATGGCCTATTTCTCGTAGCTTCGCGCTAATCGCGCATCGAAAACTGCCTACGTTCTCATTCCGGAGCTCCGAAGCTCGACTTTTGCTCTTGCGCGAATTTTCGGTTTTTTGGCTGCTGACATCAGCAGTACGGCGGATGACGTCAGCAGTGGGGTCCTTTGGTACGGGTGTGACGTTAGCATGCTAACATCATCAAGGTGACGTGGCAGTAGACGGGGTGAGGTGGCAAGGATACGTGGCAGGGTGACATGGGTCGGGCGGAGGCTGGGTGAGGTGACGTGGAGGCGACGTGGCAGGGTGAGGTGGCGCTCCTGTTACGTGAGGGGAGGGCGGTTTTGCCTGTGCATCAGACCACCTTTGGTACTGAGGTGGTTTCTTTCAGGGGCATCCCGATGCAATGGGAGGCCGCCACCTGTCCCAGTGTACGACGGTAAAACCGTCGGATGTCGGGTGGTAACCTACCACCACAATCGGGCGCACGATGTGAACAAGGACCGTCAGATCTGGGGGAGGCGATCCGACAGTGGACGGAAAGGGGAGATGCGTGGGATTTAGTAAAAGCGCACGCGCATTAAAGGCTTACTTTTTCGCGGCACTGTGGGTTTTAAACTTTAGAAAATGGGCAAACTGTGTTTTGCGCGGTGGAAACTTATCAAACAAACATTAATAGTTTTCACAGAAGAATGTGCGAGGTGGTTATTAGCATTTGGAAAGGGTTTCCTTAGTGTTTGTAAGGGGTCCAGACACTTGGGAGTGGAAATTTTTTGCAGAGGGAGGGTTCTTACTAAAGTCCAGGTGACTTAGTAATTCCCAGTGAAGTATTTATGGTTATATTTCAACCAGGGGGAGGGGATATTTACATAAGGGGATTATCTACATAGTTTTAGTATGGGGATAGGGAAAATATAGGGAGTTAAATAATAGCGTCAGTAGTTAACATGGAGATGACAAGAAAGTGCTAAACTTCAGAGATCTTAAGCTTCAAAGGGGAGATAGAACCTTATAGAGAAAGTATGGATCCTCTTTGAGTGAAGCAGATCTTCACCCAGGCTAATGACATGAAAAATGATGAAACTAAGAGATATCAAGCAGATCTTGACCTCTTTTTGGGGAAATTAGTTAATGATTTGGGGGAGATGGAGGAAGGGAAGTTAGTTATACCTGTTTTGAGCTCTTTCACATAAAACT
>APFE031227488.1:43472-56838 GCA_000404065.3 Pinus taeda
AGCTGCTTGGAGAAGGGGGTGATGAACCAGGGGAACTTGGGGTTGACCGGAATAAAACTTTGACAGGGGTTGGAACACTGCTTGGCTGAACTGTTTCAGGACTCGCAGCAATTGGGTCTTCTTTTTTATTTTGTTTTCTAATGATATTAGGGATCAAATTCGGATTTTCAAAAACAGCTGGGCGATTGGGATCAGGATTTGATCGTGTATTATGCGTCTAATTTTTAGGAGCCAGCTTCTAATCTATATTTTTGGAAAAACTTTCTAAGAACACAGGTCGACCGAGGCTTTCAAAGGTCGGTTTCTTCCTCTGTGGGGCTGCAGACTGGTTTAGTGAGATTATCTGAGGAGTTCCCCAGCGGAGTCACCATTATGTTATCACTCAGGTTGTCCCTAGGCTCCTGTAGGGATACGGCCGAGGTAACCACAAACCAATCTTTGGATTGCAGCGTTCTAGCCCACCTGCAATCAGAGAGGGCTCTCTCTTAATGATTTAACTTTGTTGATGATTTTAGGCTAGCTTTTTGGCTCAGGGGTTTTTGTTTATGTTTGGATGGAAGGAAAATGCTTTCAGGCAGAGAGGCAATTCATGAAGTGATAAGTTTCAAACCATTGGGCATGGAGTCATGGGTTAGGACTACCAGTGCGTCTTCTTGGTCACAAGAGGAATATGGAGTGGGATAGCTGCATATAACATGACTTTCAAACTAAAGGATGATTGATACATAAGGAATGAGAGGCACTTAAAAATCTCTCACTCAGCTTATCAGAGGGAAGGATGATCTCTATCTAGGGACAATGAAGAATCCCTGGATAACTGTCTTAGGTTAGGGAAAACATGAGCCATGTGGAATTCATATTTATGCCTAAACAGAGGAAAACATAAAGAAACAACAGAAATTGAGCATAGAGTTTATTTAAACAAATTCTAAGCTAATCTTCTTTTTTGTTGTTTAGATGGTAGCTTATGAAAAGAAAACAGAGGTAAGAAGCACTTATTGAGTTATGCAACAGCACGAGAATTCCATAATCACTCTTCAACCATTAAACACAGTGGACAATCCATTCTCCAAAGTTCATAAGCAGTCTTTGATTACAGAAACTTATCAGGTGTTACAGTGCGAGTCTCTCCTGGAGCAAATCAGCTAAAGATAGCTTCTTTCCTAACCAACCAACCCTTAATACAGTATTCAGGGCTATCTTTATAGTGCAAATATCTCAAACTATTTATTACAATTGACCTAAACAGGTCTGCAAAAAGAGCTTTCTAAAACCTAAACTTGTGCCAAAAATTAAATGCAGGTAAATATCTATTGAACTGTGTCAGAGGTAGCTGGATCAAAAAGAGTGCAATGTGGCCCTTGGAGGCTCGATGCAGTAATGCTGGAATAACTGTGCTTTGGGATCTGCAGTTCTATTCTGGTGCGAGTTAAATGTGCAATAACCATGATTTAAGAGTTTTGAGTGGCCTTGCCCTCTTCTTTGACTTTGCTGGAAGGTATTTAATTTTCACCTGCTTTGGGCCACTGTTAAGATCTTCGCTGATACTCTTTGCCGCTACATTGATGGTCTCCGCCGCTTTTTGATACTCTTTGACGTGCTTTCTTTCTGTAAATTTGATCTGATACTCTTTAATATCTGTCTCTGGTCTCTCCCTGTCTTCAAATCGGTTTAATTTGGAAAAATCGGGCAATTTCGGGCTTTTCGGTGCAAAATGGGCCAAGGAATCAAAAGATTCCCTAAATATTCCCCAATATGGCCTATTTCCCATAGCTTCGCGTTAATTGCGCATCGAAAACAGCCTCTATTTCTCATTCCGGAGCTCCAAAGCTCGAGATTTGCTCTTGCGCGAATTTTCGGTTTTTTGGCTGTTGACGTCAGCATGACGTCAGCAGTACGACGTATGACGTCAGCAGTGGGGTCCTTTGGTATGGGTGTGACGTCAGCATGCTGATGTCATCAAGGTGACGTGGCAGTATGGCGGGGTGAGGTGGTAGGGATACGTGGCAGGGTGACGTGGGCCGGGCGCAGACTGGGTGAGGTGACGTGGAGGCGACGTTGCAGGGTGAGGTGGCGCTCTTGTTACGTGAGGGGAGGGCAGTTTTGCCTATGCATCGGACCGCCTTTGGTACGGAGGTGGTTTCTGTCAGGGGCGGCCCGATGCAATGGGAGGCTGCCACCTGTCCCGGTGTACGACGATAAAACCGTCGGACGTCGGGTGGTAACCTACCACCACAATCGGGCGCGCGATGTGAACAAGGACCGTCGGATCTGGGGGAGGCGATCCGACGGTGGACAGAAAGGGGAGATGCACGGGGTTTAGTAAAAGCGTGCACGCGTTAAAGGCTTATCTTTTCACGGCGCTATGGGTTTTAAACTTTAGAAAATGGGCAAACTGTGTTTTGCGCAGTGGAAACTTATCAAACAAACATTAATAGTTTTCACAGAAGAATGCGCGGGGGGGTTATTAGCATTTGGAAAGGGTTTCCTTAGTGTTTGGAAGGGGTCCAGACACTTGGGAGAGGAAATTTTTTGCAGAGGGAGGGTTCTTACTAAAGTCCAGGTGACTTAGTAATTCCCAGTGAAGTATTTATGGTTATATTTCAACCAGGGGGAGGAGATATTTACATAAGGGGATTATCTACATAGTTTTAGTATGGGGATAGGGAAAATATAGGGAGTTAAATAATAGTGTCAGTAGTTAACATGGAGATGACAAGAAAGCGCTAAGATTCAGAGATCTTAGGCTTCAAAGGGGAGATAGAACCTTATAGAGAAGGTATGGGTCCTCTTTGAGTGACGCAGATCTTCACCCAGGCTAATGACATGAAAAACAATGAAACTAAGAGATATCAAGCAGATCTTGACCTCTTTTTGGGGAAATTAGTTAATGATTTGGGGGAGATGGAGGAAGGGAAGTTAGTTATGCCTGTTTTGAGCTCTTTCACATAAAACTTCCTGGTGATTGTGCCCTGAGTAGAGATGACACTTTGAAAACATAGAACTGATCAGCAATCAAGATTCTGCAACCTCAAAACTACCTACCCAGCCTACTTAACTAACATTTTTTCTTCTTTTGGTTTGGGTGCACTTAGCCTTGCAGACCCATCATTTCAATTTTTTCTTTTTTATACCTTCCTATCTACAAACTACCCTTTTTTCTTCCAAGGGCCCAGATTAAGCAGTTGGGCTCCTTTGATTCTCTACCTATCTAAGAATCTGCCAAGATTAAGCTGTTTGGACAGATTTTCATTCTCTATATTCTAAAACAGGAAATTGAAACCTAGGGAGACCAAGATTAAGCTGTTTGGACCTCCCTTTAGCTGAAAATTCTACAAAACTAGAATGACTTTTCAGAATTTGGAAAGCAGTTAGATGAACTCTGAGTAGCCTTCTTTGCTTGGTGACTGTTTAGCAAATATGGAGCATTGCAGCATGCAAAGTATGACATATTTGGCCTGTAAAATGTCAATCATGAAATATGAGTAACATGCTGCAGCAGGAGGCTAACAGAACCCATAGGAGTTGATGTTGAAGATTGTAATATAGATACTGAGAGTAATCTAAAGATTGTAAAGTTACCCAACCCTTTACGTCCTAAAGAAAAACAAAAGTACATTGATTTGCTGAAATAATATTTTGATGTGTTTGTTTGGGGATATGAATATATAAAGGCATATGATACTAGCATTATATAACATACTATACCCATCACAGAGGACCAAAAACCTTTAAAATAGAAATTGAAGAGGGAAAATCTTGTCCTATTACCCTTAATAGTAAAAGAGGATAGAAAATTTTTTGATGCCAAAGCCATTGTACCCTTGACGTTTTCGAAATGGCTATCAAATCTGGTACCAGTAAGGAAAAAGGCCGGTGAAATCAGATTATGTGTGGATTTCAGGAACCTAAACAAAGTTTTCCTCAAAGACAATTACCTTTTACTAAAGATAGATCATGTTTTACAAAGGGTAGTTGGGTCTAGCTTTCTTTACTTGATGGCTTTTCAGGTTATAATGAAATTTTAGTACATCCAAATGACTAGCATAAAACACTTTTCACAACACCATGGTAACCTTTATGTATGTGAATATGCCCTTTGGGCTTATGAATGTAGGAGCCACTTTCTAGAGAGCAATGGATATTTCTTTCACAGATGAGAAGGACGTGTTTATTGTAATTTATCTAGACGACATCATTGTATTCTCTAAAACAAATTAAGATCACTTGTTTCACTTGAATATAGTTTTTGAGAAATACAGGAAACATGGTATTTCCCGATAACCCAAAAAGTATCTATTTAAATTGGAAGAAGGTAAGTTACCTGGTCACATAATTTCAAAGGATGGTATTAGAACAAACCCCACTAGAATTGAAGAAATAATGAAGATTGATCCCCCCAGGAACAAAAAAAAGTTCATTCTTTCATTGGTAGTATAAATTTTATGAAAAGATTCATCCCAAACCTGGATGAAATCTTAAGGGCAATCACCAACATGTTAAAAAAGGACACTGGTATAAATTGGAATAATGAAGCTAAAATATCTTTTAGTGAGGTAAAAGAAGCTTCGACATGTGCTCCTATTTTTATTAACCCTGATTACACTAATCATTTCATAATTTTTTTCCTTTGCATTAGAAAATACTATTGTAGTAGTATTGTTATAGAAAAACAAGGAGGGACATGAATAACCTATAGCATTTTTCAGCAGTGATTTAAAAGATTCCTCCTTGAAGTATCATATCATGGAAAAACAAGCTTTTTCTTTAGTAAAGGCCCTGAAAGATTTCAAAGTGTATATATTACATTCTCACATAATTTATTTGGTTCCAAGTATAGTGGTAAAGCATATCCTCACTCAGGCTCATCCAAATGGAAAAAGAGGCAAATGGATAATTGTTATTTTGGAGTATGACATTGAAATAAAGCCTACAATACTCATCAAAGGTTAAGGATTAGCATAATTGATTACCGAGTCAAACTTTCATCCACTAGACATCGAATTTGTAGTTTCTCTTGATGTACAAGAAGATATGGCAACTCCACAGGTATCATGGCATTTTCTTATTTTTCCCTGGTATGCAAACATTGTGTATGTTTTGTAGAATTTATAATATACCCCTGGTTTGACATAAACTAAGGTGAGATTTCTCAAATTGAAAATTGCAACGTTCTACATTTTAGATCAAGCTTTGTATTGAAATGATGTTGGAGGTATTTTGCAAAAAAATTTATTGAAGGATAAAGCCAAGAAAATCATGAAAGAATTTCATCAAGGTGATTGTCGAGGACATATTTACTGGAATGCCGTAACAAACAAAATCTTAAGAATTGGTTTTTAATAGACTACCTTATTTTATGACATTCATAAAAAGGTGTCAACTTGTTATCAATGTCTGATATTTGAAGGCAAGAGAAAACTCTTACCTGTACCATTGAAACCTATTTCGATGGAGGTCCCTTTCCAGTAGTGGGATTTAGATTTTATAGGAGAAATTCATCCAAGTTCTTCCGCTCAACACAAGTGGATCCTGACATAAACAAAATATTTCACCAAATGGATAGAAGCAGTTCCAATGAGACAAGCTACAAATTCTGTAATTATACAATTCCTTGAAGGTCATATTCTCTCCAGGTTTGGTTGTCCCCACAAAATTATTACAGATAATGTTGTTGGTTTTAAATAAAAAAGGATGATTGCTTTTTGTAACAAGTATCCTGTAGTATTAGGAAATTCTACTACATATTATCCTCCAGGAAATGGGTTAGCAGAATCTTCTAATAAGTCATTGGTCAACATCATAAAGAAAGTACTACAAGAAAAATAAATCCAGACACAAGACAATAATAAATACTATATGGGAAAGTCAATTTGAATGTCACCTTTCCAATTGGTTTATGGAATAGATGAATTTTTTCTTGTTTCCTTAGGTATTCTAGTACTAAAATTTTTGCAAGAAGAGGCAGCAAAACCAAATGATTCCCAAAGAAGGATCAACCAATTAATACATTTGTAACAAACCAGAGAAGAAGTATACAACAATACACGGGCGATTGAGGGTAAAAATAAAAAGAATTCATGACAGGAGGGTTAAAGTAGATGATTTTTAGTTGAATGATATTGTTTTGAAATGGGATGCCATAAATGAAGAGAAAGGGAAACATGGGAAATTTGACAGTTTATCGAAAGGCCCTTACAACATTGCAGTTGTCTGTGAAACTCATGCACTTTTGCTAGAGGATCTGACTAGAGAAGAACTTCTAGTAGGACCTGTTAATGGTAGGTTTCTCATGAACTACTTCACTTAAGTTCATCTGGTAACAAACACATCATTGCATATATCATTCTTCTATTTCAAATATTGCAAGTGTGGGTGGTTGTCATCAATAATTTAAGCTCAGAGTGAAGGCCCTAAGTTTCGGATGAGTTGCTGCTATATCTATGATTTTTTAGTTTACAGAGATTAGCCTCGGTTTTGTGGTGAAAATTATTACCCAATGGAGAAGGTTACTGATCTACGGTGTTATTGACACCTCAGAGGGAGGATGTCATCCCTATTGGAGCCAATGTTAGGGTCCTATAAATATAGGTGCCTTCTATTTTTAATAAGTTTTCAGCCCACTATGATATTGTAAAAATTTATTATTCATTTCAATTTTGTTTAGCTCAAAATATATATATAAATATATATATATATAGAAAAATAGAAAAATAAAATAAAATAGGATAAAATATATGCGTGAAATAAAATAATAATAAAAAATTTAAAAAAATAAGGCCCCTATATCGAACTAGTCAAAATGTCGCTTTTAAATTTATAATAAATTTTTCATTTGTATGTATTGTCCATAAAATTATAGGTTATATGTTATATTTTCTGCATCATATGACATGATTGTTTGTCGTATTGCAAATAAACATCGTGCACCAATCAATGGTGCAGATCACTCCTTCCCTGATTAACAACAGAAGGAGGATGTCAGACTCCCCCACCCTTCCCCCCCCCCTGCACTATCTACGATTAACAGAGTAGGGGGTCATAAAAATTTGTTTGTACGCTTACCACCCCAACTAATGTGTCAGCTCCATATCATTTTCAAGGGGTCCTCTCCCAAAACATCTTATTGCTCCTACACCCCCGAAACCACCAATGCCCCATCACTTCCACCCATCGCTTATGTCCGTCACCTCTTCCCATCTACTCATGCTACCTATCCTCCCTTCCACCTTCTATGTCATGTCGCTCACCCCATCCCTTTTCCATGTCACTTCTCTACCTCATTCGATCATTCAACGTTCAAATTTACGCATCAATTAAACATTATACATTTAATTCCTCCTGCTAAATCGACTCATTTCAAATTTATTGCCCCCACTCCTAAAAAGTTCACTATTCTATTACGATCCCCTAACATTTCCATTATAAAAAAACCTCAGGATCCTCCATTTTTTCTGTCCATCTTCTTTTAGTTCATGCAAGTCATTATCAAGCCAATCTAAAGTGATTAAGTGTTTTCTATTAACAATTTCTCAGTAGAATTCGACCAATTAAGTATTATGGTAACTTGTTCCTTCCTTCTCATTTTTAATTGAAGATGTCAACATAGAATGGTAAAGGAAATATGATTGACACAGAACCCATGATTCCCCCTATCCCAGACCTTGATAAAACTCTTGATCGACACCCAGTTCAAAATTCCTAAAACTAACTACATGTTCGACCTATATGAACTACACAATTGGGAAAAACATAAATACCTTGACCATAATGATTATTTGAGTATCTAGGAGTCCTTTCTCCTTTAATTAATTTTCCCTCAAATGCATTTATTCTCTGAATTCTCTACCTGGTGTCAACATAGATACCTCCCTAGCAAGAAAGCAGTGATTGCCCAAAATGACGAAATTGTCTTTTCCATTTCTCCTAAGAACATTTTCCAAGCCTTGCAAATAAATCCCAAAGCCTCTTTGCATCGATTTTACATTGAACCATTAATGGATTTTTACAAAAATATTACATTTCCCTAGAGATCCCATATCTTTGAATGTTTTCTCCATGAAAATGCTAAATTACCTCAAACAAACGCCCCATGCCCTGTTTCCATTTTCCAAGAGATGTCAAAATAGGAAATTTCCATGGTGACTCAATTACTTGGTTATTATATAGACCAGTGGGTTGATGAAGTAGTTTTGAGGATTCTTGCCAGTATTCTCAGTGGGATAGAAGCCTTCAATTTTGTTTAATACAATCAATTCTGGTTTGATGTCATCCATGATCAATTTATGAAATTCAAAGGTGAAGGGGTGTTTAAATATTAGTCAGTGTTAGTGTATATTATGTTATATTATCATATAGACATATTCAAATTTTAGTTGTAGAAGATGAATGAGCAGGGTAACCCTTTGTCAGTTATCCATTAGACTTCATTGGTCATAAGGAATTCAGAGGAGTACACTTACACGCATTTTGTAAACCAATTCCTTCACACTTCTTTGTGTTTATTATGCAACGACATTATAAAGAGGTTATCTCTATAAATCAGGAAAGTCTTACATCTCTCATAATAATCAAAGGTTGGATACTCGTAATTATAACCAAACTACACAAAGATTAGAATTTATGGATGTGATCTCCCTCCTTATAGACTACCTATTTTTGTTCCAGTGAGAATATTTTCCTTAGATTATGCCAAATGCATGTTGAATATGGATGAATTACATTTTGTTTCAAATAAGAAGAAATCATAGTTCAAACTAAAAGCACATGTGGGTGTTTACATTGTAGGAGGTGGAAATGGTTTTGTGGTAGACAAAGTTCAAGCCCAGTTTCACACAGTCCTATTACCCCTGGGGAGGAATCTATATGCTGAGGGTTAAGAAAAAAGTACTCCATATCCACATACACCAAGGCCAGAGATAGAATAGTATACTAACCAAGAAGAATGGACAAAAAACACATTGCATGAAGTAGAAGTATAGTTGGTTAGTCAATCTTCATTCAAAAATCCTGTCTCTAAAGGTAAATAAACTAAAAATCCAAGGGAAACCGTGTCTCCCATAGATTAGAAACATAGGCTACAAATTTTCTGGTTTTCAAGAGAAGGTAGAAATACCCACATACCACAACCAAAATTGATAGTATAAATAGTCCTCAGGTGATCACAATTCAGAAAGAATCTTCAAAGGAAAGGGATGCACAGGAGCATACTATTTTGATTTTGACAAACACTCCTACCACCTATCTCCCTTATGAAGAATATACCATTGAATCTCCTATCTCATCTACTTCTCAGGCTCCAGCATAGCCAAGTATTTTCACAAGGTACAAGGAGATTAAGTTAAAGAATGAAGCTCTCAAAGCTTCAACATACTCAAAACTCTAGAAACAAACTGCCACCACTCATCATAAGTTATTTTCTACTTTTGATTTAGAGAAAGGACAGTTTCAAATGGCCTTCTTGAAACCCAAGGTTGCAACCCCTAGAGCTGTTGAAGATTATAGTGCCTCAATATTTTTAGTTGATACTAAACACGTTCATACAATCGATCATATCAATTTGCGTACGAAGGCATGTGAGATGATTTATTAAACTCTAACCATCTATACCATGGATGTTTCAAAGTTGTAGGTTTCATTGAACAACATGCGTTCATAGCTAAAGATTGAAAGGATGTCCTCTATGGAAATGACACTAGAATTAAAACATTGGAATAATTAGTTATCGAACTAGAATATGATCCTAGTCATGTCAAGGTAGCAGGGGAGGTGATCAAAAGAAAGAATGCATACGTTCAAGCTCTTAGGAAGTAGCTCAAACACCCAACTACAGAACACCCTCAAACTAAATAAATCACTCATTTAGATATGGAAAAAGAGCATATTTTGACATTTGTCACGGAGTAGAATGTTCAAATATAGAAAATGGAGCAAGACATGGAAGAACTACTAAAGTAAAAAGAGCAATGGGAGGCAGTTGGAACATCAGTATTAGGGACATCAACAGGAACATCAACAGGGACATTAGCAGGAACATTAGTAGCAAGGACTGTACCCTAGCTTACAACACAAGTATTGGTTTTGGATTCCTCATAAAATCTAACTCAAGATTTGGGGGAATTATCATTGACAAATAAAGAGGTGGAAAAATTGTCAGAAACCCTCACCAAGATGGAGGAAAACAAGATAAAGGAATACAATGTATATTTGGAAAAAGTACAAAATAACTTCTAACTTATGCAACAAATTCAAAAGTATGAAGACCATTCCATCATCATTCAAATTTTGGCAAAGGAAAAATGCAACATTTGGCACAACATCAATGCCAATGTTACAAAATTGTGGCCTTCAATCCAAATGATTTTTTAACGAGAGGATTTGGTGCAGAGAGTCAAAGCAACACTAGAGAAAACTAAAGAAGATATTGAGCATATGCCAGAAGAAGCATAGAGGATCATCAGGGTGTTGAACTCTAAAACCAGAAAAGAACTTGAAGAGATCAACATCCAAGACAGAACAAAGATAGTGATGGAAGTCAAAAGAGTTTTGAATAAAAATAATTTCATGTTGCAATTGGAGAACAAGTGTAAAGAGCTGGAGCTACAGGTTAAGAGATTCAACATAAATTTTTCTTTATTGGAGGAGAAGGGACTTCATGAGCTCATAGCTCTAATAGAAAATTAGTTCCATTCGAGAATTATCAGGATCAATTGTGCAATATAGCTACATACGTGTCAAATTTTGCAAAGGAAAAAAAGGAGCCATCAGTGGAAAAGAATTTATAGAAGGCCTGCAATTTAATTTGAACATACAACATGAATTTCATCATTTATTTATGAATAAGCCAACTTTCCAAACTGGCACTAAGGTGGATGAAAGGTTTGGAAACATGCTAAATTTATCGATCCTAGGTGAAGAAAGGTGGGACCAATTACTGGAGTTCGTCGAGTAAGCATAAACACTAGGATATGCATATTGATGTAAGTTGTGCATTATACTAAAAGGGATCAATTTATAGTAATACAAAGAGTTTTTTTCCAAGATTCCCATGTCAATCAATTGGTGATGTACTTTCTTATGTGAAAAAATTTATTTTCTCGGTTTTCCATATGTTTTCTCCCTTTATGTTTCAAGAAGATTAAGGACTGAATTTTCTTAATTGTACTCTGCTTTGGCTTGTAAATAATATCAATTTTTTATTTTTGATGTTAAATATAGAATTCATTTCAGTATTCTCTATATTTAATTGAAATTAAATCATATTCATATTTTCACTCCACAAGGCACTTTATAAGATCCAAACGTTTTCCTATCCTACCCTTTTACAACTTCTATATCATTTTGTGATTGATTATCTAAAGTTTCATGAGTCCATTCCCAATGTCCTCTCTCTGCATATTTCAACCAAACCTTTGAAAAATCCACCTCAAACCTTCAAAACTAGCCTACTATTTTAAAAATAGACATCCAAATCAGAAAGAGATATGCCTCTCTGAAGTTGGAAGGGCCAGGTCCCAACTTTAAAAGTGGTTTTGTGGTTACCTCTGGGTTTCTATCATCGACCTAGGGAAATTATAGAGTGATAACATGATACAGATATAAAATATGTTATACCCAACATTGTAGAAAATTCTCACACTCATGCCCCATCAATCCTCTCACACTACGAAATTAAGTAACTCAATACTCTCAGAACAATATATGTCAAAATTATCCTCAACAACTCCAAATCAACACCTCGAGAAAATACCATGGTTATCCCAATACCTAGGACGATTGTACCATAGTAATTTCCAAAAAAATACCACAAGAAAATAGCATGGTTATGTCAATACCTAGGACACCTGTACCATGGTAATATACAAACCAATACCACAAGAAAATACTAGGGTAATGCTAATACAAAGTGCTAAATACTAGTGCTATTGACTAGTCCCATAACCATACCCTCAACACATGAAAATATTGGCTACAACTGCACCCACAAGAATACATGTGTGTGGTTAAAGTATTTCAATTGCATGCATAAGAATAGCTCCATGTGGTTGTGGTAGAGTGTAGAGAAAAAAAATACTTCTCAATCCAAACCTCTGCTAACCTGCTTCATAACTCTTCTAGCACTTAAACAATTGTCAAAGTAGCTGACAACTAACATGCCAAGCAACAAAATCATAACACTTGCACATAACCTAGGAACTCACTCATCTGTCATAACCACACATAATCCAAGCTACAACACAATCATCTGCAATACATTCCCAGGTTGACATCAATTTTAATCATCAATAACTACAACTAACAACAACAACACCAACACCAACATGACCAATGTTGTAAAATTAAATGATGTTATGATGTTGTGGGGTGAATTTAATATGTAAATAGAGAAATGAAATTATCTAAAGAAAAAAACAATATATTTCTAAAGAAAATTTAACATGGTATCAATGTTGGGCTAAAGAAGAGTCATTGAAGATCATCCTTTCAAGACACCTTTAAGATTCAAGAGGATATGACCTAAAATAAGGCGAGGGTTTGAAGGAAACCCTAATCAATTTAGATATTGGGGTTTGACGAATATTATGAGGTTAGGATTGGGAACATACCCTAGATTATGACAAATATTTGAGATATGCAATCTAGAAACCCTAGATTGATCAATGTGAAGATTCTCTAGCACTTGTGAAACATTAGAGGATATTTCAGCCTAAAAGTGCCCATGAAATTTCCACTTAATTTCCATGTCATAATATGTAAACCAATCAAAATCCTTTAAATTTAATAATAGGTACACGTAAATATTTTGGAGGGAAAAGAAGAAAAACTACCTTTTTAATTGTATTTTTGGGTTATCTCCTTCTAGGTTTTACTCAAATTTCAAATGTATACATTTTTTGGTTGCCAAATTAAATTATGCATCCAACTAGACCCATTATTCACACTTTTTAGAAGACCCACATTGATAAAAATTGAAGGAACATTAAAAAGGCATATTCCACATGCTTTTTTAATGTATCTTCATTCTTTTGTTATCAGTGTGGGTATTCTCAAAAGTATGAATAATGGGTAATCGTTGGATGCCAAATCTAATTCTGCATCCAATGAGTGTCTACACATTAAATTTGAGTAAACCTATAAGGAGATAAGGGAAAAATACAATTAAAAAAATAGTTTTCTTCTTTTCCCTCCAAAATTCATAACTCTTATTTTATAATTTTAACTATTATTTAATTATTTTTCCTTAGGAGGCTGCTTTTAGGCTGAAATTTCCTCTAATGGGCTTTATTTAGCCATAGATGGGATAGTCTCAATTAGGCCCGATTTCTAATGAAGTTAGTTGAAATATCATGAAGGCAACAATGTGATA
>APFE031227492.1:0-60173 GCA_000404065.3 Pinus taeda
AGTAGAAATAAATAATATTATATTTATATTATTTATAATAGTATGAATAATAATTTGGTTAAATAGGTAGATAGAGGAATATTTTCCATTTAATTATATATATGTTATGGTAAATTAGACTTTTTAGATAATAATATTCACATTAATAGTAGAAATAAATAATATTATATTTATATTATTTATAATAGTATGAATAATAATTTGGTTAAATAGGTAGATAGAGGAATATTTTCCATTTAATTATATATATGTTATGGTAAATTAGACTTTTTAGATAATAATATTCACATTAATAGTAGAAATAAATAATATTATATTTATATTATTTATAATAGTATAAACAAGAATTTGGTTAAATGGGTAGATAGAGGAATATTTTCCATCTAATTATATGTATTAGACTTTTTAGATAATATTTATTAGTGGTATTATATAGGGGTAATGGTATGGTAATAATAAGTTAATGCGAGATAATAGTATTTTTTACCATTTTTATCCCTATATAAGGGCATATTTTGATATTATTATTAATAATTAACAAAATGTTTTGAGATGTCAACGTTGCTTTATTTAGAAATAAGTATCTAGATTTCATTTTAAATCCATTTATAATAATAATGATTTATTAATAAATATATGAATAATGATAATTATGAATATATAGCTGTTAGAGGTCCATTAACCGTTACTTGTCAAAATCGCTATTGGAATAGCCCGCTGTCCTTATTTATTGCATCGCTCAGATTGGATCTTCAACTTGTCCTGACGATGAACCACACTGGTTGGTTCGAAACGCGTCGACAAATGTTTTTTTATGTGATTTTACCGAAATTATTCTCTTAACAAGATGTACTTTATGTTCCAATATTGAGGTAGAATCTTGTTTTGGTGGCTACCCTTGAGGACAAGGGATATGATATCATCTTCAACAGAGGTAAGGCGTACCTCCAACACTTAACTTTTGGATGTAAGAAGCATTTAGGTGTGAGGGTGAAGAATCTTTACAAGTTGTAGGTAGAGACAGGTGCAATCTTGCGCAACAAGGGAGGGAGTTCTCAGAGTAGAGACATGATGGTTGAGCGAGAGTAGGATAGAGCTCTCAAGATGGAGACTCAACCAATATCTTAGTTTCAGGTTAAGCTAGTTGGCAATTGGGCTGACTAGTAGGAAGATGATGATGATGAGGACCATAGCGTAGGGTGAGTGGAGGCAGCTACTCAGTCAGAGACTTCCAGTATAGGGAGAGTTCGAGCCAAGTGGGAAGTGGATTTGGTTAAGGAAGATCAGAAGAGAGTTGAGTCTCCTAGCATTAAGAAGTAGCCACAGAGGTACATAGGGTACATGGCACATATGACTAAAGTGGTGGAAAAGATGTGTTTATGTTTAGATTTGAAGAGACAATAAAGAATTGGGGTACAAAATAGATCTGAGAAGTAACAAAAGAAATCTTGAAGTAGACCAAGTTGGAGAAGCATGTTGATTTTGGGTAGCATCGGATGTGCTCTAGCCATGAAATTTGGTGGAGAGGCTAAGGCACATGAGACCTAGAAAATGTTTGGAGAAATTCCACCCAAACGAGGATATATTAAAATAATTAATATTTTTAATGAGTTCCTAAGTCTAAACATAGGTAAAAAAAAATATTAATGTGTATTAATATAAAATGGGTGATAAAGTTCTAAGTAACGAGGATCAAGCCAGTTCTAATCTTAGTCGTTGATTATGGACTTAATCTTGGCCGTTGAATCGTCAACAGGAAAAGTATAAGAGGAGGCTTGAGGATCAGTTGGAGATACACCAAGAGAGATCAAGAATTCGATTTTCTGGCGCGAGGTTTGTTGAGGAAATCGAGTTGGAGATCATAATTGCAGTGAGGGGTAGTTTAGCAAGGGATTTCCATTTTAGGCCAAAGAATACATAACAGAGAGGCAACGCAGTGCCGGGAGAGACAACGCAGGCCCTAGAAGGGCTGATGCAGAGGCCGTAGGAGCTAACGCAGAGGATGCAAACGCCGTAGAGGCTGACACAAAAGTTGTAGAGGGCTTCAGAGGCAGTGCTGACGGATTCTGTGGGATAGATTGGGCGCAAATCAGTGGATTCTGAGCCGGGAGAGGGTGATGCAACTCCTGAAGGAGTGACGCAGTTCTAGAGCAGTGCTTGGAGCAGCTTTCGTTGTCCAGCATAGGGAACAACTGAAGTCACTGTGGGGTTTGATCATCCACTTGCTGATTTACCAGAATATTTGTCTCCAGATATAGGTACTACTGCCGAGGATATTCTCTATTGGGCGAGCCATTTTTGGCACCCTATTTGTATTCATGAATTTGCTTAATACTACAAACCCTCTATATACTGCACCGATTTTCCCGAATTGGGTTTTCTGGGGACGATTATCCAAATATAATAGTGCCCCTTGTGTTATTGTTTCTGTTTACTTTAGTGCATGATCTGTATATCTGTGAAGGCTGCAATAGTGTTTACTTCGATGTTTATGCAATTAAATAACTTGTTAATGTAAAGAACAAGTAGGAGATTGTAAATCGGTAATTGCAGTAGGGGTTTTTAATGTGTTAGATTCAGGATTTTTCACATGGTATCAGAGGGATTGCAGATCATAGACGATTGAAGACACCAACCAAGAGATCCGGAGAATTTGCAACAGAAAAGCAACTGTCTGGAGTGACAACGCTGTTCCAAAGCCATAGATGCAGGAGGAGTGATGTAGTGCAGAGAAGGTGAGGTAGAGGCTCACACAGTGCCTGCGTCAAAACTCTGAGCCAGGTGATGGTGACGTAGTAGTTGGGAGGAGCCCATGTAGTAGCTGCATCAGCTCTCCAGGCCAGCGCAGAGGCAAAGGGGAGCAGATCAGGCTTACGCAGTGCCAAGTCCTCTTTTTGAGCCAGGAAGGATTGACGCAGTGGCCAGGAGGAGCTGATCCAACACTCATTGCGATTGTGCTGAGCCATAAGGGTCCAGATTCTTAAGTTGTCGGGGCTAAGGGAGTTGAGAAAATTTCAATTTGAGGAGTTGGTGGGATGTTGTTTCTGTTAGTGTAGAACAATGTCTAAGGAGACTGAACCAAGGTAGAGGGAAGCACTACCTCGACAAATTTCTAGCCAAGAAATCTAGATCTAGGTTGTAGCGGCAAAGGAGGATTGGAGAGGAGTGATTCGACAGTTGGCCGAGGATTTCCGAGAGGGAAATCAGGACTCAGAGGAAGTCTAGGAGCAGAGACAGCAGTGAACGGATTGAGGGACCAAGATAGATTGGACGAGGCTTCCAATTTTGTCATATGGAAGGCCAGGATCCTGGCAATCCTGGATAAACATCACATCAAAGACTATGCCTTGAGAACATTAGCTATCCCAGTTGACCTTGATGCAAATGAGAAGTATGAGGAGGCCCAGGCGAAGGCGAAATGCATGATCCTAGATGGGGTCAAGGATCATGTAATACCACATATTGCTGAGAAGAACACAAGGGAGATGTGGCAGACCCTGACCACCTTATACCAGGGCTCTTCCGTGTAGTGAAAGATGTTATTGGAAAATCAGCTGAGGTCATATCAGATGTAGAAAGGAGAGGAGATAGATCCTTTCCTTCTCAGGTTGCAAGGGATTCGAGACTAGCTTATTTCCATGGGGTCTACATCGGATCCCGAGTTCATGGTCAGGACTACCTTGAATGTAGTCTTCGAGGAGTGGGAGACATTTATCCAAAGCACTTTGGGTAGAGCGACTCTCCCTAGTTGGGAGGAGATGTGGGCAACTCTTCGACAGGAAGAGCTCAAGAGATTGACCAAGGTGGGGAATAACGGTAAGGGAATTCGAATTAGGAAGGAGGAGGAGGAGGAGGAGGATGCAACTCTGGCATTAGCGGGACAATAGGGGGGGGTTTAGAAGAGGAAGAAGAAAGACAAATCCAAGGTCAAGTGCTTCAACTGTGGGGAGTTGGGACATTATGCCTCTCTGTCCCCCAGGAAGAAAGGAAGGGGAGAGGCTTCCAACTCAAAGGCTGCTCCAGCAAAGGCGAAGAAGGATGTCGAGATTGATGACGATTGTGCCATGAGTGTTCATGCGCCTCTAGAGAAGAGGCAGGGAGACATAGAGTTGTAGTCAAGAGGACTACAGAAATGGGGGCAGGATCCTTGAGGTGCCCAAATTCTTGGATCACATACGGCTATGAAATCCCTTAATGATAGTAGCATGATGGCAGATGTCGAGTGGAGCAAGGTGTGATGGAGCGACAAGGTAGTGCTAGAGTGCAAAAGTCTGTAGCAGCGCGGTGGAGGTTGTAGCAATGTGAGAGACACATAAGAGGTTGCAGCAGTGTGAGAGGCACATAAGAGGTTGCAATAATGCAGTGACAACACAGGATAGCAGCAGAGGTGGCTTCAGCATCATGAGGCTTACAGACTGATTAGGATGTCAATGTTTGGGTGAAGTCAGTTACTTACTTCTCGGTAACTGAGTTGCAGTGCAACAGTTAGCAGTAGCATTGCTATGCGCAACATGAGGCAACATTTTGAGAGGGAGCTACAATACAGATGTAGCAGTGGCAATGTCATGCGCAGCAGTACAGGAAGTAGCAATGTAGTGGATGTAGGGCAGCAGGCCAGGCATCAACACAGAGGTGCGATGTGGAGGATCAGAGTGATGCTTCTATGGTGAAGCATTGCTAGAGCACATTCCTCGCTAAGAGTGTGTTGATTTTGGGTAGCATCGGATGTGCTCTAGCTATGAAATTTGGTGGAGAGGCTAAGGCACATGACATCTCCAAGACCCATAAATTGTTTGGAGAAATTCCACTCGGATGAGGAGATATTAAAATAATTAATATTTTTAATGAGTTCCTAAGTCTAAACTTAGGAAACTAAAAATATTAATGTGTATTAATATAAAATGGGTGAGAAAATTCTAAGTGACGAGGATCAAGCCAGTTCTAATCTTAGCCGTTGATTAGGGACTTAATCTCGATTATTGAATCATCACCAGGAAAAGTACAAGAGGAGGCTTGGGGGTCAGTTGGAGATACACCAAGAGAGATCAAGAATTCGATTTTATGGGATGAGGTTTGCTGAGGAAATCGAGTTGGAGATCAGAGTTGTAGTGAGGGGCAGTTCAGCAAGTGATTTCCATATGAGGCTGAAGAATAGATAGCAGAGAGGTATTGCAGTGATGGGAGAGACAACGCAGGCCCTAGAAGGGTTGATGCAAAGGTTGTAGGAGCTGACGTAGAGGACGCAAAAGCTGTAGAGGTTGACGCAGAAGTCGTAGAGGGCTTCAAAGGTAGCGCTGTGGGATTCTGTGGGACAGAATGGGAGCAAATCAACAGATTCTGAGCCAGGAGAGGGTTACACAGCTCCTAAAGGAGTGACGTAGTTCCAGAGTAGTGCTTGGAGTAGCTTTCGCTATCCAGCATAGGGAACAACCGAAGTCACTGTGGGCTTTGATTATCTGCTTACTGATTCGACAGAATATCCGTCTCCGGATAGAGGTACTACTGTTGAGGATATTCTCTGTTGGGTGAGCCATTTCTGGCATCCTATTTGTATTCACGAATCTGCTTAATAATACAAACCCTCTATATGCTGCACCAATTTTCCCGAATTGGGTTTTTCTGGGGATGATTGTGCAAAAATAACGGTTTCCCTTGTGTTATTGTTTTTGTTTACATCAATTCATGATCTGTATATCTGTGAAGGCTGTAATAGTGTTTACTTCGATGTTTATGCAATTAAATAACTTGTTAATGTAAAGAACAAGTAGGAGATTGTAAACTAGTAATTGCAGTAGGGGTTTCTAATGTGTTAGATTAAGGAATTTTCACAAAGTGGTTAAGAAGTTTGTATAGGTTTGATTTGAAAAACTTGTGAATTTGAGTTTGAAAATGTATGAAAAAGTGATCTGATAGGCACAACAAGTTGGTTCCTGCAAATCTTAGGGGGTTGGTGCCTCTAGCAGGTTGGTGCATGCAAATCAACGGATAAGTGTCTTCATCAGGTTGGTGCTTGTAAAGATTAGGGGATTGGTGTCTCCTTTAGTTTGGTGCATGTAAATCTTAGGGAATAGGTGTCTCCTTTTGGTTGGTTCCAGTGAATTGAATGTAATAGTAGGTTGGAGCCTACAACAATATTCATACATAAGTTTTGTGTTTTTCTCCCATATGGGTTTCCATGTAAATATTTGTCTCTTGATCTATGTGTGCCCTGTTTGATTTATGGTATTATTGTGCGGTTTATTATTAACTTGAAGATCTTAAAATCGTTAAGAATTGTATAATATTGATTCATTCCTCTTCTTAGTATTATCTAGGTTTCCAACAATTTCCATGCACATCCTTTTGGCGTGGACATTCAAGTGACTTGTGTTCGTTTGCCTAGTTTATAATAATAAATTTTGTCTCGAATTAGCATCATATCCTTGTCCTTTTCCTTTGAAGAATCTGTAATCTCTACCTCAACCGCTACACGTTGTGACATTCTCCTCTAACTTCTTTGTCTTCTTCTTGCACATGATGTTGACCTTCTTTGTGGAATTATGGTCTCTACCTCTGCATTTGCATCTATTGCTAATGCCTTCTCTTTTGTCAAAATTCCTTGTTTTGGTGTTATGCACTAAGTTCTTCTCAATTTTTAGTACCAATTAATGTGCGTTAACTATTGAATGTAGCTTATGCAAACTTATTTCATTATCAATGACAAACTTCAACTCATTAATATAAATTGAGACTTACTGGTCTTCATCCCTTTTGTGCCCAACTTGAATTGATATCTTTTAGTGTTCTTCTTTGTACTCTTGTACACTTTAACTTTTTTTTTGAATCTTAGGTTCTAGAATTATTGGATTGATGTTTGTTTGTAATCCACAAGCAAGAACTTCTCTTGCAACTTCACGACCATCTTAGTTCATCTCCTTGACATCTCTTTACACTTCAAAATTTGTTCATGCTACACAAAATTTGACCAAATAACAACATATCCCTTCATCTTTATACTAGTGAATTTTGTCCTTTTGGGAGTCTTTCATCCTTCCAAAATTGATGTATTTCTCCAATTCACTAAGCTAATCTATCAACTCTTCTACTTTCAAGCTTCCACTACTGTAGGAAAATTTCCATATTTGTAGGTTTCTTAGTCATCAATAACTTATAATATGACTTGCGACATCACATTCTTGCATCTCACCTTTTGATTCTAGGCCACTCTCTTCAACATCTCTAGTTTGTTGTCTATTCTCCAACTCTATTCTTCTTTTTAGCACTTGTAAATCTCTATTTGTTGTCGTTTTTCTACCTGTTCTCACCACTTCTTCTCAGATGACTTCTATATTCTCCTTCAATAATTTCGTTTTATTTAGTTTTCTCTATTAGAGCTCAACCTTGCTCTGGTACTAAATGACATAGTTGGGGTTGTGGTGTCCCAAATCTCACCTCTGTTGGGAAACAACTTGTGACACTAACACAAATAAACATACATTTAATCACATTCATATTTACATAACCAAATTCCTTAAACGGGGTAATGTTTTATTCATATTTGTTCGATCTTAGGGTGCATAAATATTATATTACAACTTGGAGCTCTCAATGCTTTAATCATGTCTTCCCTCTTAGCTGACTCACTACTTAAAGCTACATATGGTTGCTTGATAAGTTAATTCATTGACTAGATAGGTGAACACATCCCTTAGTTCTATTAATCTATTTATTCCAATGTCTGACTCTTAATCTTCCTCTTGAACTCTTTAGTGCTGAATCTAATTATTTAGATCCATGTTTGACGTTTTGACTCCCTCTGGCTCACTATTTTTATCTGCTGTTGCATTTTTTTCTTCTTATTTATTGTGCCCTTTGTTGTGCTCCTTGTCATTATCATCCTTCATGCACTATGTCCTCAATGGTTGACACTTGAATCCTTTATGCCAAACTACATGTTTCATCATTCAATTGCACTTGCACTTTTACATCTTGTTACCCCTCTTTCAAGAAGGGTACTCTAGAACTTTTGGCTACACCATATAAGCCCAAAGGATGTGCCTTATACACTTGTAAAGCCACGTGGGTGTGTGTTATTTTATGAATGCGACTCTTAGATCCCTGTTGGTGTGGACGACCATGGCTACTTCTGGTTTTGTTCATTTCATGGTATGTCTGCCTTTGTGGCACTGCTGACTCCCCCTTGGTGGGCACGGTCCCTTGGTGGGTATTCTTATACCTTGGGATGGTGTTGCGGGTATCATGGTTTAGACATTACTAGGACTTATAGTTTAAGGGAGCACCTAGGTCATAAAGCCTTGTAAGGGTGATCACCATATGTACTTTTCCTAGACAATATCCCTTTGGATCCTGGTGCACCCCCTACCCCACATGTGCCATGTGTCTTTATGTATTTTCTACTCCGCTTTGGCATTAGTTCTGCATCTTGATAGTCTCACAATTCCCAATGCATTTGCATCTCCCGAAGCATCATTCTACATCTTTGAGATAAAGAGGGTGTCCATTTCATTGCCTATTCCATGAACCACTTGTCTTTCGAAGTAGTTAGAATGCCCTCACAGGTCTCTAGGAACAATAATGGACCCACTTTTCAGGCAACAGGGCTTTACATGTAGCATTGCAAGCAACCACGTTTGCAGACTAATAATGAGGTGGATGAAAAAGAAAGGTCAAGTAAGTGTCATCTCCAAGCCAAATCAGCTCAACGCTCAAGCAAAGTGGCAACAAATCAAGCCTTTTCAAGCATTTGCACCACGCGTGGAGCATGACTTCTTTCTCCTTTGGTTGTCAGATGGAGTAAAGGCAAAGATAAGTCAAATGCCGGAACATTAAGTCTTATTATGCTAGTTGAAGCCCCCAAGGGCTAATCATCCAAGTGTCACTCAAAATCACTCAAAGAAAAGGCGAAAGTGCTGCAAACCAACCTATCTGTTAGCATTCTAAGACAATAAAGGGAGGCATTGTTGGAAACACTGAGAGGGGGGTGAATCAGTATCTCCTCTAATTTTTACAATTGGTTAGATTCTATTAACTATTAAGAGCATCAAGATGGAACATAAAGCATCCATGAACAATACACAGAAATTTCGTCTCAACCTAGTGCTTTGTTATGTTTGATGTACATACAAATTTACCAGATAAATGGGAAAGAAGTAAAGTACTCCCCAAGGGTTTTACTAGCAAGGCGAGAAGGACGCAATTGCTCCCTAAGTTTGGGCTCCCGTACTAGGGACAATGACCCAGATACACTCTACTCATCAAGTTGTAGCCTCTGCTGCTGCACTCTTCAGTTGCCACTGTTGACTCTGCTGTGCACTGTTGCTACTGCTATCGCTGCTACTGCCACTGCTGTTACTGTTGCTGTTCAATGCTGCTATTGTCTAATGCTGCCACTGTTGCACTGCTACCCACTGTTGCCACTACACTACTATCCACTGCTTGTCACTGTCTACTACTGCTTCTACTGCTCACCGTTGCTACTGCTGCACACTAACTCAATCACTGTTATACTAGGTCACTCTTGCCCAACCATCACTGCACACATCATAATAGTACATCACTGTGATATATCAGGAACACTGTTAGGTATCACCACATCAAGGTCATAATGGTCACTGTAATGTCAAAGTAATTGCCATAGTCATATTAAGGTCACCACATCCATGCCACTAATATATAAATGGTCACTTCCAATCAAATTCTATCACAATCATCACAATCATATAGACTACTATTGCCCATCAAACTCATTGCTGCATCATTGTTCCTCAAGATCACTGTTATCATATCGATAATTGTCTCATTGTCAACTAGGTCACTACTTCACTGTCTTATATAGATCACTGTAATCAAGAGTCTTGTAGAGTCAACCATGCAAAAAGTTCAGTCATAAAGGTACTGTTATGTCATTGCCATACATCTCTAATTAGTAATACAAGATAACAATAATACTAATCTAGTCTCACTGTCAAATCATCATCAGGCCATAATGAGGTCCTTATCATACTGCTATCAAGATCACTGCCATACAACGGATCAATTCCATGCAAGGTTTACACGGTTATTGCCAGATACATTAAGGTTATATGAAGATCAAGGTCACTGTAAGATTATTGTCATATTAAGATCACTGCTATATATCCAGGTCACTGTCAAATATCAAAGTTATTAAGATCAAGGTCACCGTCAATTGTCATAAAATATTACTGTCAAGCATGTGATAGCAAAACACTTCAATAACACAATCCTTCTCCTATTCTCTACATATGAACTTCTCTGTCAGCGAATCATCTTTGCTCAAGGCATGATCATCATTATATTAGCCCAAGACTCTGTTGTCAGATTCTCTGCCTTATTTCACTGAACAACAATCTCAAGACAATTATGCTCAAGAAACAATCCTGCACATCTCTGTCTCAGATAATCATCAACTCCAATAATTATGCAAATCAGTCTCTTCTCAACAACAGTATGTAACAACCTCTTCTTCCTTCATCAAGCATCTAGCAGTGTTGATTTCTGGTAGCATCAGATGTGCTCTAAATCTCAAATTTTGCAAGGAGGCTTAGAACATGTATTCCACAATACCCATAAATCGTTTTGGGAAATTCCACCTGGAGACAGTTTTATTAAAATAATAAATTATTTTTAATGGGTCCCTAAGTCTAAACTTAGGAAATTAAAATAATTAATGGGTATTGTCTACATTGTGGGTGTAACTTCTAGAAGAAGACGAAGATCGAGTCCCAATGATCTGAGCCATTGATTAGAATCTAATCTGGGCTGTTGGTTCTCAACTGGAGGATTATAAGAAGGACATCGATGGGCATTTGGAAAACACACTAGAGGCAGATATTCAATTACCCGAGTAAGTTTGATTTTCTCACTGGTCGAAGTTCGGCAAAAGAAAATCGAATCAGAGGGAGAATTGCAAGTGAGAAGGAGAGAGAGAGGGTATCAACATCAATCTGGAGGTTAGGAATAGAAGACACAAAGCAGAAGGAGGACAACGCAAAGGTTGTGATGCAGAGGACAGTGCAGAGGCAGTGTGACACTGGGATAACGTAGTTCTCACGCAGGGGGTGATGCAGTGAGACGCAGAGGGGGTAGTAGGTCGTCTCCTGAATCAAAATCTCGTCGAGGAGTATATGGAAAAATTCGCACAGAGAATCCTCTTCTATTCTGCTGGTTGTATCTTGTATATTAGATTTTTGCTGAAGAATAATAAAGAAACCCTCATCTGCTGCACTGGTTTCCCGCATCGGGTTTTTCCGGGGACATTTGTCCAAAAATCACTGTGTCATTGTGTTGTATCTTTTCTTGTTCAGTTTCTTGTTTCGGCATATTATTTTAAATAGTGAATGTTGCAATTGTATTTACTTCGATATTTACCGTAGAACACGGTAAATAACTTGTATGGTTTAACAAGTAGGAGAAGTAATATTAGTTGCTGCAGTAGGGACTTCGGGTTTAGGAATTTTCACATGGTATTAGTGCAACAAGTGAAGCAAGAAGAACAAAGCCGGGAGACCCAATGCTGAACGAAGAAAGGAATTCGAAATTCTTGTAGAGGCAACAATTCGAATCCCCAAAGGGTTTGCGCAGTTCAAGCCAGAGGGCTAGATTTTCGAGGGAAATCTCTCTTTAAGTGAGTCGACACAGAGGTGAGATTCTAGATCGAGATTTGTCAGCAACAGAGGGAGCAATGCATCAGAAGGTACAACGAAGAGGTTTTTCTGGTGGGATGCAGTTTTCTGCAGGCAGTTGCTAGGGCAGGATAACGTAAGAGATCATTAGAAAAAAGTAGCACAAAAATGGAAACTCAAGATGTCTTTGAATTATCTTCCAGATTAGAGGAACAATTCGCATGCTTAGCAAGTTCAACATCAGTTGACGTTTGGTACATTGATAGCGAGGCTTCAGCCCATATGACTGAAGTGCGAGAATATTTCTCGAGCTATCTGGAAGAACAAATGGACTTCTAGATTACTATGGGAAACAAAACAAAGTGCACTCCAGTAGGGAGAGGCACCATAGTGTTTAAGACGGAAGCAGGAACCAACATCCAAGCCACTAATGTGTTGCATGTGCCCAGGTTAGGAATGAATGTGATTTCAGTGTCCCAGTGACAGGACAAGGGATACAATGTATACTTCATCGGAAAGGAAGTATATGTCAAGCATCCAAGCTAGAAGAAGAAGAGACAAATTGGAGCTTGAAGCAACAAACTGTATAGGTTGCAACTCGAGTCTCCAATGGTAATGGCATTGATAGTTGCAGTCATAATAGTGAAAAGAAATTGAATGAATTATGGCACAAGCGAACAAGACACTTACACCATGGAGCATTGAGGATGCTCAGAGAGACTATTATAGGAGTTCTAATCCTTAGTACTGAGCATGATGATTTATACAGAGGATGCGTACTAGGGAAGTACGCTAAAGCAACTTTTTCCAGAAGAACAATAGAGCAGAATGTGTATTGGGATTGATACACTCAGATATCTATGGTCCAATGTCCACAAGAGCTCTTAGTGGTGGCGAATACTTCATCACCTTTATTAATGATCACTCTAGAAAAACCTAGATCTATTTCTTAAAGACCAACGATGAGGTCTTTGATCGATTTAGAGAGTTTAAGGCCCTAATTAAAAACATGATAGGGAAAAAGATAAAGGTATTGCGTTCAGATAATGGTGGAGAATATACAGACAGATTTCTACGCAAAGGAGGACATCAAAAGAGAATGGATAACTTCATACAATCTGGAGCAGAATGGAGTAGCAGAGCAGAAAAATAGAACTATTGTTGGGGTAGCAAAAGCTATGTTGTATGATTAGGACTTGCCTAGAGTCTTAGGGGCAGAGGCTTGCAACACAACGATATATATCCAGAATAGAACTCCTCACAGAGCGTTGGGGAAGTGAACGCTCGAAAGTGTCTTCACTGGGAAGAAGCCGGAAGTAAGTCATCTCAGGATATTTGGAAGCGTGACATATTTCACATTCTAGATGGAAAGTGCAAAAAACTGGATCAGACTGCAGAAAAGGGGTACCTTGTAGGATATAGCGAGACCTCAAAGGCATACAAAATCTACATTCCTAGCAACAAGAAGATTGTAGTGAGACGAGATGTGAAGCTCATGGAGGATAGAGCTTTCAGGAAATCTCGAGAGATGCCAACAGAAGGTTAGTTAGTAGATGTTCGATTAGTCCAGCAGCAGCAGGGGTAGCAGGGAGGACAAACACGAGGACAGACACCTGGATCGAGTACAGTGACCCATACCAACATTTCCTCAGAGGAAGCAAATCCAAGTAGTTCTTATTAGATGGAACGACAGGGCCAAGAAGAGGAGTTGATTGAGCCTCCCACCACCAGTGGTAGAACTAGCAGGAAAGTACGACAGACGCCGAGGGATGCACAGGAGTTTGTTGGAGCTCTTAGAACCGAGAAGACGCAGTGTAGACAACCTGACAGATACTAGGCCTTGGTAGCTTAGGTTGAAGAACCCTCTAGCTTTCAAGAAGCCATTCAACACCAAGTGTGGGTGTATGCCATGGTAGAAGAGTATAGTTCTATCATGACGAATGATGTTTGGAAAGTAGTACCTAGACTAGAGGATAAATCAGTTGTAGGATCAAGATGGATCTACAAGATCAAGTATGATGTAGATGGTAGTATAGAGAAGTACAAGGCTAGGTTCGTGGCAAAAGGGTACACACAGAAGAAGGAATAGACTATGAAGAGACATTCGCCCCAGTAGCCCAATATGCCTCTATCAGATCCGTTATATCCCTAGCAGCTCAGATGGGATGGGAGATTCACCAGATGGATGTCAAGACAACATTTCTGAACAGGGTGATAGAAGAAGAGGTGTATATAGAACAACCTGAAGGCTTCAAAACACATGAAAAGAGAACTCATGTGTGCAGATCAAAGAAAGCCATGTATGGGCTCAAGCAGGCACCCAGAGCATGGTATGGTTGGATTGATAGTTACTTGTAGCAGTTGGGATTCGTCAAGAGTGATGCTGATCACAATCTCTACTATTTAATGGTAGAGAATGAGCCACTTATTCTGGTATTATATGTGGATGACTTGTTTTTAACAGGGTCATCTAGGCTCATTCAAGATTGCAAGAAGAATCTTGAAGCAAAATTTGACATGAAGGATATGGTGTTGATGCATGATTTTCTAGGGTTGGAAGTTTGGCAGAAGAATGGGGAGATCTTCCTTGGGAAAGGAAGATATGCTACAAAGATTTTGAAGAGATTCAAAATGCAGGATTGTTGGCCCATGGCTACTCCCATGATCACCAACTAGAAGAAAATAGATGCATCGGGAGACAAGGAGGTGGACCCCACCTTGTACAGACAACTCATTGGGTCTCTCATGTATCTGGTCAACACTAGGCTCAACATTTGTTATGCTGTCAACACACTTAGTCAATTCATGGTGGAACCGAAAAGGTTGCATTGGGCAGCAGCTAGGCACATTCTAAGGTATGTGCGTGGAACAGTCGGATATGGGTTGAAATACTCCTGAGGGGACGACGTTAGATTGAATGGATTCACACATGTAGATTGTGCTGGTAGTTCAGTACATTGCAAAAGTACCTCTATGTACTGCTTCAGTGTTGGATTGAGAATGATCTCTTGGTGCAGCAGGAAGCAGAAGTCGGTAGCTCTAAGCTCAACAGAAGCTGAATATATGGCAACCAACACAACTACGTGCAAAGCTATATGGCTTAGAAAATTGCTTGTGAGTTTATTCATGAAAAGGATGGAAGCGACCAAGATTCACTGCGATAATCAGAGTTGTATGAAACTCTCTGAGAATCCAATATTTCATGATTGGTCGAAACACATTGATATCAGATGTCACTTTTTCAGAGACTGTGTTCAACGTGGAGCAATAAAGTTGCAGTATGTTCCCACAGGAGATTAGGTAGTAGACGTACTCACAAAGGGCTCTAGGAAGAGCAAAGTTCTTTCAGTTCAGGGAGTAGATGGGTATGGTAGAGAATCTGTTTCAGTAGCAGAAACTGGTGATTTCTCAGTTACAGTGACAGGGAATGAGAGGGAGTTGTAGTACAGATGCAGTGTTGGCAATGGCAGAGTCAACAACAGTACAAATGCAACATTTGCGTAGTAGTTGGTGGGCAGTGATGGTAGACATCAACAACGTAGAGGAAGATGTTACAGAACAGGGTGATGCTTTGGCAGGTTGCATTGCTAGAGCAGATTCCTTGCTATGAGGGAGTGTTGATTTCTGGTAGCATCGGATGTGCTCTAAGTCTCAAATTTTGCTAGGAGGCTTAGACACATGTATTCCACAATATCCAGAAATCGTTTTGGGAAATCCCACCCGTAGACAATTTTATTAAAATAATTAATTAGTTTTAAACTTTTAATGGGTCCCTAAGTCTAAACTTAGGAAATTAAAATAATTAATGGGTATGAATCTAAACTGTGGGTGCAACTTCTAGAAGAAGACAAAGATCTAGTCCAAATGATCTGAGCCATTGATTAGAATCTAATTTGGGCCGTTGGTTCTCAACTGGAGGATTATAAGAAGGGCATTGATGGGCATTTAGAAAACACACCAGAGGCAGATACTCAGTTACTCGAATGTGTTCAATTTTCTCACTAGTCTAAGTTCGGCAAGAGAAAATTGAATAAGAGAGAGAGAGAGTTGCAGGTGAGAAGGAGAGAGAGGGTATCAACATTAGTCTGGAGACTAGGAACAAAAGACGCAGAGTAGGAGGAGGACAGCGCAGAGGCAGTGTGACGTTGTAATAACGTAGTTCTCGCGCAGGGGTTGACGCAGTGAGACACAAAGGGGGCAATAGGTCCTCTCTTGAATCAAAAACTCGTCGTGAAGTGTCTGTAAAAATTCTCACAGCGAATCCTCTTCTATTCTGCTGGTTGTATTTTGTACATGAGATTTTTGCTAAAGAATAATAAAGAAACCCTCATTTGCTGCACCAGTTTTCCCGCATTGGGTTTTTCCGGGGACGTTTGTCCAAGAATAACTGTGTCATTGTGTTGTATATTTTCTTGTTCAGTTTCTTGTTTCGGCATATTTTTTTAAATAGTGAATGTTGCAGTTGTATTTACTTATTTACCGTAGAACACAGTAAATAACTTGTATGGTTTAACAAGTAGGAGAAGTAATATCAGTTGCTGCAGTAGGGATTCTGTGTTTAGGAATTTTCACAAGCAGCTCTACTGAATGCAAGACATTGTCAGTTGCTTTCTGGGCACTTTACTCAATATGAGAGCTTATCAACTAGCGAGCACACATATATATGTTATGTGCATAATCTAGACAAGAGGCTAAACAGTAGTTGTTTGCTGCAGATGATCATGAACTAGATATCATTGAGGAAACCCTTATGAGTACAAAAAATTTCACAACTGATTGCAAACTATTATATTGCAATGTAATTCTCACAACCAAACAAACTTCTTCAACTACTATGTCACAAACGTTTACTGCATAATTACTTGAGCACTGTTGTTAAGTTTTGTTTTGGATCATAGACAATGTGATGTTGTAGTGTTCCTGTAAGCCCTTTTCAAACAACTCCAATGTTGTATTTTCCATTCCCTTGGTTAAACCCTCACTTCTACAAGTGAAACCAACCAAACACCAGCAAACAACGACTGCTGAAATTTGTGAGATTGATGAAGGACTGAGATATTTGTTTGCCACCTTACAAGATCTATGAATCCTCAAGCATAGGACAGAGAGATTGTCAACAAACTTTCAGTTATTACAACCCACAAGATCTTCATTGGAATTACCATTGAATTTATCAAGTAATGCTTTAGTATTTTGATCCCATAAGTCAAGGTTTTAGTGGTAAAGCTAGAGGTCTTAACAGATAAAACAAGTTCACTTTGTATTTTATACGGACCGAACCAATTTATAACAAGTTGTGGCATTAATCAAGAGACATAGCACTGCCTTGATCCACAACAACTTGGCTGTTTCGGCTAATAGACCAAACCAAGCTTCCCTAGTTCACATGGGGAAGAGGAGGCCGCACACATATGCATGGAATTTTTTTGACGAATGAGGGGTTCGCAAATTCCTTCGCTGTTTTCAAATTGCAAAGATTTTGACCGTGGATCATGCAAAGGAATTAGCCTAAGAGTATACAGATCTGCCCTGTTCGTTTGTTCAAAGATTGCCTTTCAGACTATCCCAAATGAAACGTTTTACATAAAACTGTTGCCCTTCAAAGTCCACCTTTAAAACTATGCAGACTATGACAAGTCTTTCTATCATAATGTGAGACCGTTTCCAGACAAAGATATATCTGGCTGCAGTAAACTAATCATTGAATAGTGTTGGCCGCAGAGCAAAAGAGAAGGAAAAAAGGTCACTTGCAACGAATCCCATAAGCCCAACGAAACCTTTCAAGAACAAACCACTTATCCCAATCAAAACTTCAAATTTTGATCTTAGATCTCCTTGAATACGAAGCCAAATGTTAGAAGTCAATTTTAGAGGATGTGCATTCAAATTGCTTGTGTTTGTGGAGAGGATGAGTGGCTTTATATAATATTTGAAGGCGTTAAATGAAAGGGTCGACATATATGATTTTTGAGGGAATAAAATTCAAATTAAAATTTGAATTGGGCTTGAAACACTTATGGACTGACTTGCACATTTGGAGGGACTTCCCTTTTTAATTTAATTTGAAACCCACATAAATATCTAATTTTAATTTCTTAAGGAAAGGTCTTTTATGCTTCATGATTTTGTCAACTAATAATCACTTGCTACATCAACCACTTGTTGGGATTTTGACCACAAAGTGGGGTGCACCATCTTTGACCGAGCATATTGCTCAAGCCATGAAGGCCCATGAGACACTCCACATATCAATAAAATAGGCATGACGAGGAGAATCCAATGGCGAGGATCTTCAAGGAAAATTCAGTAATTTGCATCATTACTGAATCCATGCTGTCGCTTCCAATGTTGCTCCCACACTTTGCTTGTTACCCCCTTGTTAAAATTGGCAATTAGGGTCAAATTCCACCTTAGGATAGTTCATATGATGGAGATGATTATTACATTGGGTTCTTCTTTTCGAGAGATCCAATTTTGATATAAGGATCATCTCATTCTGACAAGTAGAAATGGAATTTTGAATTTATTCTCTCATGCACAAATTGTCAAGGTCGGCCTCAGGTAAATGTAGGCTCATGAAGCCCAATTTATGTGTCTCCTCATTCTCAATGAAGTGTATAAATAGGAGTGACCTCTCTCTCATTTGGACATCACTCATCTCATCACATATCTCTCCCTCTCCTCTCTTGATTGCTTCATACAAGCTAGGACACAGCCTCTTCCTACTTCACATGTGTGAGAGAAGGATGATTTTCTAGGTTATTCTGATGGCTGAAAATTTCAAAAAAGTGGTCAGCATTGACCAGGACTGTTTGACCAAGCATTGACCTTGTTCTTGTGGGTAGAATTCTGATTTCTGAAGGCTACATTGATTGGCACAGTTTTCGTGGTGATTGGGATAGTTTGATTGGTTTGACTTGAGCATTGACTTTAGCCTTTGACTGCAAAAATTATAACAATGTTTGACTGGGTTGACCAAACTATTTTTGGGCTGAATTTGACCCTCTTGGAAGCCCAGATTCTTCTGTTGTTGACTGAGTTGCTTGGAGGACATTTTGGAGCTACTTTGACCACCATTGACTTTCTGGTTAGGGCTGCTATTGATTGTTGTTGACCGCTGATTTGACATGATTGTTTTTGGCATGTAATTCTGATATTTGTACTCTCTCTCTCTTTGCTGAACTATTGAGAATAATAAGAAGATTTGATCAAAGGGTTCCGCACATTGGGGTTTGTCCCTGGCATTCATCATACCTTGTGTTATCTTGTCTTGGCTTGTCTTCTACACATGTTTTTATGTTTTATCTGCATTTACTATCAATGTGTTTAAGTTAATGTGATTGCTACTGAATATAATTGGAAATTGTCATTGGGTTGATAAGGAACATTGAAGTAAATTGTGCTAAAGCATAGAACATATGATTGTTATCTAAAATTAACATGGTATCGGAGCTTAAGTGAAGACAAAGCCCAGGCAAGAGTGAAGCTAAGCAATCACTAAGGGAAGTTGCTGGACAAGAACTTGGAACCAATCCCAATGACGACTGCGTCTTACTTCAAATCTGAGGACAAGCTTAAGGACAACTCCGACTATCATGCATGGAAGAAGTCTCTAGATTTGACATGGGAAGAAAATGATGCTATGGACTATATCAAAGGAAGAGTAGTAGGGCCTCCAAATGCATCTGCAGTTGCACAAGCAAAGTACAAGAAAGGTGAGGTTAAAGCTAAGAAAATTATTGTTGATTCTATTCACAAGCTTTTGGTTACCTATATTTCTAATTTGGAAACACAGAAGGAGATGTATGACAAGTTGGTTGGGATGTTCATAGTAAATAATGCAAATCGACTTCTCTTTCTCAAGAACAAGTTGAAAGATGTCAAGATGGATAGAGGAGAATCCATCCAATCCTACTTCCTGAGGATTACTGAGATCAAGAATGATCTTCTATCTATTGGAGAAGTCATTGGTGACAGGGAGCTTACTCTTATTGCGCTTGGAGACCTTACAAGAGAATGGGATGTATTCAATACCACCATCCTCAATAATGACAGGATTTCGGGATTTGATGAATTGTTGGCTAGATGCACTCAAGAAGAAATAAGGATGATGGAAAGAGACAAGCCCTCAAATGGAAACAATCCTACCACCTTCTCCGCTCATTCTAAGAGGAAGAATAATGCCAGTCCAAGAAATCAAGGTCAAGGGGTCAAGTCAGGATTCAAAGAAGGAAGAAAAGAAAGATGCTTCAATTGTAAAAGGTTTGGCCACTTTGCTAGAGAGTGTCCTCACAAGAAGGATACTCCAAGAGATGATGACAATAATAACAACAACTTCAAAGGCAATGGAAATCAAAGAAACAACAGGTTCAATAACAAAGGAAAGAGGAATGCTCCCACTACTCGAAATGGAAATGGTCATCCTCCCAAGAAGTCAAGAAACTCCAGGTATAAAGAAGTTAATGTTGTAAAGCAAAAATAATTTTATCTTATTTTTGCCCTCACCACTGCCTCTCCTCCGGATACATTAGATCGTTGGTTGATTGATAGTGTGGTGCCTCAAGGCACTTCATTGGGTACAACTAAGCTCTCACAAACTTGATTGAAAAGAAGACGAATATGGAGATTATTCTTGGGGATAATGCCACTTATCTCGTGAAAGGAATTGGGACTGTTACTCTTCACTTAAATCAAGGTCAAACTCTTCATTTACAAGAAGTATAATATGTACTGATCTGAAAAAGAACTTGGTCTCTATTTTTGCGATGGAAGACAAAGGTTTCAAGGTGACATTCATTAATGGGAAGGTTCGTGTTTGGCAAAGGAACCCAAGAGATGCATTCACTCTTGAATTCAGGGTTGAAGGTCTCTATCAAGTTGGAGGAAGTTCGTTGGGAGCAATGACTTGTGATACTTCTCTTCAATCCGAATTATGGCACTAAAGATTTGCTCACCTTCATTTCAAATTCTTACCTGATGTAAGGAAGATGGTCACAGGTATGCCTCAATTCAACTTAAATCATGAAGGTGTTTGTCATGGATGTGAAGCTGGAAAACATACAAGGGGACCATTCCCCTCAAGTGAAACTCAAACCACCGATATTCTTCAATTTGTCCATTTTGATATATTAGGTGTTGAAGAATCTTAGGGCAAAGTAGTGTAGTGTGATTCTTCTTTACTTGATAACAATTTGTGGAGTATTTTTACTTTTCCTTATTAGCTTATTCTTCTTCTTCTTCTTATTAGTGCATATGTGTGTACTTCATCAAACTGCTACCAAAACATAAAAACAAGAACACACGAAGTTGGCTCTCTGTCAGGGCCAAAACCTCTCTTCTCTTGAGAGGAAAACCCTTGAGTGAATTTCTCTTATTGAAGCTTCTATTGATCAATGCCAAACCCTAGACCCTTGACAAGAGTATCCTCCAAGTACAAGTCAAGTCCTCCTTTTTGCACCTTATTCCCCGATAAATCTTCCGGCACTTCGTCCTCCTTCCTTTGGAACTTCGTTCTCCTATTCCTTGGTGGTAGGCTCTCTTATGCTAGTTCTAGAAGAGATGTTTCTTCTTGATCCTAAGTGTACCTACTCACATAGGATGATGCCTTTCTTCTGTTCACCAATCAAGCTTCTTCTTCATGTAAGATTGTAGACATGACGTGGCAGCACTGCAGCCCTAAACCTCGCACATGTGGGAGGTTTCGTGATGTATTTGATTCCTTTCTCCTTCGTATGTGAGAGTCTCTTCTTTGCTCCAATGAGAGGCCTTATAGGCCTAAGTTTCAAGCCCAAATAATGAGAAGTATGGGACTGTTATATTGCTGCTGATATGTCCACAGAAAGCCCTCCTTTTCTCGCACGTGTGATTGCGTTTTTCCCTAGAAACAATCCTTCAATCTTCGTTTAGACTGCTCCCTCCTTCGCTGCACTAGAGGCTCTTTTATCTTCGGCTTGTCTCACTCTAATCTCGGCTCCTTGTCTTCGCTTATTTAAGAGATCCTTGAATGCATTATAAAGGAGTGGACAACCTCTATATATAGAGGTTTGTCCTTCTGTTTAGGCTGACTAGAAGGCTGAGTTGTCACCTTGTTTGTAGAATGCCTTTGAGGGTTGTTTGGAGGCCGATTTGTTGAGCAGACTTTGGATAGTTTCTATGGTGGTGTAGCATGCTTGAAGGAGCTTCTTGATGGTGCCTTTGCATAGGAGTAGACTTGACTTTGCTTGGAGGTTTTTCTCTTTGACTTTAATATATATTTATAGATGATGTAACATGCCCTTAAGGTCTTCAACATAATTCTATTGATTCTTTGACTTACCTATAACACTTTGACATGTGCTAGACCTACTTCAATGAGCAAGAAATTCATTGACATATATTATAAAAATAATATTTCTTTTCTTGAATAGGTACAAATATCAAAAGTACATTTATGAAGAACAAACCTAGTTACATTTCCTTTAACATTAGGTATGTTTCTAGTGACATCTTTGGGTGGATATTTGTACTATGCTATTTTTGTGGATGACTTTTCTCGCAAAACATAGATCTATTTCTTAAAGAAGAAGGATGAAGTGTTCAAATGGTTCTGCTCCTTGAAAGCCTTGGTCGAGAATCAAACAAGGAAGAAAATAAAAATATTGAGGAACAATAATGGGTCCGAATATGAGTCAAATGAATTCAAAGACTATTGTAGAGAAGTTGGCATTAAGAGGGAGACCACTTCTGCATATACTCCTGAACAAAACGGTGTTGCTGAAAGGAAGAATCGTACTATCATAGAAGCCATCAGTGCCATGCTTCATGACCAAAGCCTACCGAAGTTCTTATGGGGAGAAGTTGCCAACACCATTCTGTAAGTTCAAAATAGATGCCCACATCAAGCTTTGGACTTCAAGACACTCGAAGAAATTTTCACTGGTAAGAAACCTGATGTTACTCATTTTAGAATTTTTTTGGTTGTCCTGTATATTTTCATGTGACGAAAGAGAAAAAAAACAAACTAGATGCATTTGGGAAGAAAGGAACGTTTGTGCGCTACAATGAAACTTCAAAGGCATATAAAATCTATGTGTCTGGTCAAAGGGAAGTGGAAATAAGTCATGAAGTCACTTTCGATGAAGATTCTGCTCTTAGAAAGATCTGAGATCTTCCTATCCCTAGGAAGGACAACGATGATGCTGATGCAGATACATAGGATGAATCTTCGTCTGACGAACCAATGCCTAATGTTGAAGGTTCGATTGATCCCATTGATCCACGTCCTAGTGAGGCCTCTACTTCAAGAAAAAGGCCTTTGTGGCTCGAAGATATTCTTGAAGATGTTGAGAAACATATTGCACTGAGGGGGACATTTCGTGAAAGTCAGAAGCCGAATAGGTACCAAGGGTACTTAGCTACCATGAGTACCATTATACAATCTGAGCCTTGCACATTCGAAGAAGCCGTGAAGCAACAGGTTTGGAAGGATGCGGTGAATGTGGAGTATGAGTCGATCATGAAGAATGATGTCTGGGATGTGGTTCCTAGACCCAAGGACAAGTTAGTGGTCACTTCAAAATTGCACTACAAGATCAAACATGGCGCTGGTGGGAGTGTTGAAAAGTTCAAGGCCAGATTTGTTGTGCTACAGTGAAACTTCGAAGGCATATAGAATCTATGTGTTTGGCCAAAGGGAAGTGGAATTAAGTCATGATGTCACTTTCAATGAAGGTTCGCTCTTAGAAAGATCCGAGATCTTCGTATCCCTAGGAAGGACAATGATGATGATGATGTAGATACGTAGGATGAATCTTCGTCTGACGAACCGATGGCCGATGTTGAAGGTTCGATTGATCCCATTGATCCACGTCCTATTGAGCCCTCTACTTCAAGAAAAAGACCTTTGTGGCTGAAAGATATTCTTGAAGATGTTGAGAAACATATTGCATCGAGGGGGACATTTCGTGAAAGCAAGAAGCTGAATAGGTACCAAGGGTACTTAGTTGCCATGAGTACCATTGTACAATCTGAGCCTTTCACATTCGAAGAAGCCATGAAGCAACAAGTTTGGAAGGATGCGATGAATGAGGAGTATGAGTCGATCATGAAGAATGATGTCTGGGATGTGGTTCCTAGACCCAAGGACAAGTCAGTGGTCACTTCAAAATTGCTCTACAAGATCAAACATGGAGCTGATGGGAGCACTGAAAAGTTCAAGGCCAAATTTGTTGCTTGAGGCTTCTCTCAAAAGGAAGGAGTAGACTACGATGATATATTTGCACCGGTTGCCCGATATACCACCGTCTGTTCGATTATAGCCCTTGCTACCTCGCAAGGATGGAGCCTACACCAGATGGATGTCAAAACTGCCTTTTAGGATGGTTCACTTAGGGAGGAAGTCTATGTGGAACAACCTAAGGGGTTCGAAGTTCAAGATCGTGAGACACATGTATGCAGGTTGAAGAAAGCCCTCTATGGGTTGAAGCGAACCCCTAGGGCTTGGTATGGTAGGATCGATAACTATCTTATGAATATGGGATTTACAAGAAGCAATGTTGACCCGAACCTATACTTCAAGGTTAAAAAGGACAAACCCCTCATTCTGGTCCTTTATGTGCATGATCTCTTTCTGACAGGTGATGACCCTCTCATTCATCAATGCAAGAGGGAGTTGGATTCCGAATTCGAGATGAAGGACCTAGGTTTGATACATTATTTCTTAGGGCTGGAGGTCTGGCAAAAGTTGGGTGAGATTTTCCTTTCTCAAGGAAAATACATTGTGAAGCTACTTGAGAGATGTGGGATGGTGGACTGCAAGTCTATGACTACTCCGATGGAACTCAACTTTAAGAAGCTATGTGGAAGTGTTGTTAGGCCCGAATTGGCAAACCCTTCACGAGTATCGTCAACCTGTGGAAGCCGTGATGTTTTTGGTCAACTCCCGTCTTGAAATATGCTTCGCTTCGAACACGTTGAGTCAATTTATAGTCGAGCCTCATCACATTCATTGGATTGCTGTTAAGAATCTCTTGAGATATCTCCAGGGCACAATTCACTATGGTCTGAGATACACTGCCGGGAACTTGAGGCTACATGGATATTCAAATGCTGACCGGGCTGGCAGTGTGGTGGATCGTAAGAGCACGTCTATGTGTTGCTTTTCTTTGGGGTATGCTTCTATGTGTTGGATGAGTAGGAAGCAGAAATCAGTTGTACTAAGCATTGCCAAGGCCAAATACATTGCTGTGAGTATGGCTTGTTGTGAATCAGTTTTGTTGAGGAAGTTGTTCAGTCAACTATTTGAGCACGTGTTAGATACCATTGCGATCTTATGCGATAACCAAAGTGGGATTTTGTTGATTTGGGGTAGCATCAGATGTGTTCTAGCCACGAAATTTGGTGGAGAGGTTGGGGCACATGAGATCTCCAATACCTAGAAAGGGTTTGGGCATATTCTAAACAGATTAGGAGATATTAAAATAATTAATATTTTTAATGGAGTCCCTAAGTCTAAACTTAGGGAAAATAAAATATTAATGTGTATTAACATGAATCTGTGTTAGAGTGGTCCAAAAGACATGGATCAAGCCAGATCTAATCATAGTCGTTGATTAGGGACTTAATCTCGACCGTTGATATGTCAACAAGAAAAGTATAAGAGGAGGCTTGAGGGTCACTTGGAGAATACACCAGAGGGATCAGTCATTCTATTCTCTAGAGCGGGGTTTGCTAAGAGAGATAGATCAATGATCGGAGAGCAGCTGAGGGGCATTGACTACAGAGAGATAGAAAGGCAGAGATAGTGCCGTGGTAGCAGCAAAGCAACTAGAGAGAGAGACGCAGGAGTAGCCAGTGCTCATGCAGGGCCACGTAGAGGCACCTAAGTGTTGTGCAGAGCACCAGAGGGGCTAGCGCAGCTGACGTAGAGGCTCAGAGAGTTGACACCGGTAGGGCCTCCTGGGGCTGACGCAGGGCCAACACTGGGCTAGGAGAGGCTGACGCAGTCTAGATTCGACAGACGTTGGGTTTTTTGGGGCAGATTGGTGCTGAGTAGCGGTCGGAAGGATTATCCGGGGTTTCAACCAATAGATCTGTCAGAAACTGAGAGGTATTACTGCTAAGGAAATTCTATGTTGGGTGGGCCATTTTCAGCACCTAGATTGTACTCTGATATTGCTTAATAAGAAAACCCTCAGATAGCTGCACCGGTTTTCCCGCATTGGGTTTTTTCGGGGACATTGGTCCAAAAATAATGGTGTCATATGGTGTGTTTGTTCTTGTTTCTTTTAGTTACTGATCTGTAATATGTTGAGCATGCACTAGTGTTTATTTTCATTATTTACATTGTAAATAACTTATTAAGGAAAATAACAAGTAGGTAGGAATAAATCAGATAAAGTGCATGGAGGGTTTCTAACTAAGTAAAATTAGAAACTTCACATGGTATTAGAGCGGTCTTGCAGATCACAGGAGGACTAAAAGACATTAGCCAAGTGGAGCAATAGCAGCAGAAAACAACTGTCCTGAGGTGACAAAAGTTGTTTCTAGCAACGCAGAAGCCAAGGAGTGTGACACAGAGCCAACCAGGGACACGTAGAGGAATTTGGGAGCTGTACAGAGCCTCTGAGAGGCTAGTGTTGCTGATGCAGAGGGTTAAGGGGCTGACGCAGGGCATCCCAGGGCTGACGTAGACCCATCTAGGGTGACACAGGGCCAACGTGAGGCAGAGAGGGGCTGACGCAGTTCACATAGAGGCAATTGCTAGGGTCTAGAAGGCTGTAGGAATATTGTAGAGTGGAGCTGGTGAGGTACTGTAGTCAGAACAGTACTTGACAGAGCAGGGCCAGAGGAGTTGTTATCGAGGTTTTCTAGCCGAGGAACCCGTATCAGCAGTGCAGTTGCACAAGACGATCAGAGTAGGGGGCATCTCAACAAGTAGCAAAAGGATTTCCAGGAGGGAAATCATGACTCATAGGGAGTCCAGAAGAGAACTTCCAAATGGGAAGTAAAGACTCAGAGGAGTCGAATAGAGAACTTCCGGGAAGGAAGTAGAGGAGCATCATGGTATTACATGGGGTAAGAGACCAGGATATGCTGAATGGAGCATCGAACTTCGTAGTCTAGAAGGCCAGAATCTTATCCGTGCTTGACAGGAATCATGTCAAATACTTCGCCTTAAAGGTAATCGCTGTCCCAGTCGACCCCGATGATAATGACAGGTATGAGGAGACGATGGCGAGGGCTAAGTGCATTATCCTTGATGGGGTCAAGGATCATGTGGTGCCACATATAGCTGAGAAGGAAATGACGTTTGAGATGTGGGAGGCTCTCAAGAAGTTGTACCAGTCTACTTCTGTGAAGAGACAAATGCTACTCGAGAATCAGATGAGGTCGTATCAGATGAAGAAGGGACAATCGATAGACACCTTCCTCGGAGGACTGAATGAGATCCAAGATCAGTTGGCTGCTATAGGAGCGACACTAGATCAGGAGCTAATGGTGAGGACAGCCCTGAATGCTGTCTCAGAAGACTGGGAAGAATTTGTCCAGATAATACTGGGTAGAGGGACACTTCCACCTTGGGATGAGATGTGGGCAGCTTTTCGTCAGGAATAGATCAGACGGCAGTCGAAGATAGGTAGCAGCAACAAGGGGATCAAAGTCAAGCAGGGGGAGGAAGATGTGGCCCTAGCATCTGAGGGAAAGCAGGAGAAGCAGAAGAAGAAAGATCTCTTCAAGATCAAGTGCTTCCACTGTGGGGAGCTGGGTCACTATGCGACCCAGTGTCCAAGGAAGAAGAGTAAGGGAGAGTCTTCCAAGACTAAGGCAGCGCCAGCACGGGCAGAGAAGGAAGTTTTGAAGAACGATGATTGTGCCATGAGTGCACACACGTCACTTGAGCGGAAGTGGGGAGACATCGAGCTATAGTTAGGTGAAATACAAGCGATGAGGGGTAGGATCCTCGAGGTACCCAACCACTTGGATTAAACCTTGCTACGGGAGCCCTGACAAGGAGTAGCAAGACTAGCTGAGTGGGTAGAGACGGTTGTCGATGGAGCAGCAAAGGGAGCTATAATATAGGAGTCCAGAGACAACACAGAGCTAGCAGGCTGTAGCAGTGCGAGAGGCACAGGAGTGTTGCACTAGTGCAGGAAGGCACAAAGAGGTGTGCAACAGTGCGAGATGCAGGGAGTTGTTGCAGCAGCATGGAGGTCAGAGAGGGAGCACTTGTCAGCAACAATGTTTTAAAAACAACCGGCTCGGAACCGACTCGGCTGAGTTGGTCCGAGCCAGCCTTGGATTTTGTGACCCGACCATTGAACTGGTTCGGTCGGCCGGGTTAATATTGAGCCAAACTCGACCGTCTCGGTACTGGTCGAGTCCTTATCAACCCGACCAGGTTACGTACAACGGCTAGTGAACCCAAAGGAAAGGCTTTTATTTTTATTTTTGGGGACTCCCTAGGCTTCCCTGTCTGACTCATGGCTTTCCTTGTCTGACTCTGATCCTTAGTATTGATATGCTATTCATGGTAATGTTAAATTCTTAAAGTAAAAGTGACATTCTCCTTGATCTTCATTTTCATCATTTTACTTAAATTTTTAACATTACCATGAAATGACTCAGGATGTTTGAGAGTGGTTTCAGCCTCATTGGATTTCATATGGAGAAAGTAGAATTTTAGATTTCATTCAAAATCTAGCAGACTTATCAGTTTTTCAGGATTTCAAGATTGGGGGATTGTAATGTTTCCATTGAGTTTTGTCATGTATTATGGTATGGAAATTGTATTTAATCAAGAGCACCAATCCCTCTATGTACCTTGATGTTAGTGACATTGGTTGTCAAACTCCTCCAGGATTCGCTCCCAAACCGGGAGCTTCTGAAAATGTCTCTCCTGCTCCCGTTTTCGATCTCGCTCCTCGCTTTCGCTCTTGCTCCCAAGTAACACTGAGCCAGATGATGTTGGCAACTCTAGCAGTAGCCAGTAGTACTGGTCACAGACTTTTGTTATAGAGGCCATTTCTAGCCTCCTTGGTTATGTGTTTTTGTTTTGATCTCTATATCATCTTCGTGTATGTATTGGATAGTGCACTGAGTTCCATTTTGATATAATGGATATATTCATGAGCCTACTTTGATCATATGTTGTCTTCTATCTATATTATAATGCTGTGTGTTTGAAAACATGAATGAAAATCTTTAAAATTATGTGTTTTTATATAAAAATAAATATTTAATGTATTTTTTACAACAACCAAGTCATTGAAATCGAGCCGGCCAAGTCGATATCGAGTTGGAGTCGACCCTCGGCCAAGTCGGAGTTTTAAAACATTGGTCAGCGACAGAGGGAGCTTCAACATTAGTGGGTGTTTCTAGCCCAACAGGGAGGTCAGTTACTTACTTCTCAGTAACTGAGTTGCAATGCAACAGTGGGCAACATGATGCAACATGATGAGAGGAGGGGCAGTGCAAATGCAGTGCTGGAAGGACCAGTAGCAACACGGATGCAGAGGGAGTTGTTGTATAGATGCAGCAGTGGTAGTGGCAGAACCAGGGGAAATAGTACAGAATGCAGCAGAGCAGAGAATGTTGGGTAGGAAGGCCCAGCATCAGCACAGGTACCGATGCCGGATGATCAGATGAATACTTAGTGAGGAGTATTGCTAGAGCACAGTCCTCGCTAAGAGGGAGTGTTGATTTGGGGTAGCATCGAATGTGTTCTAGCCATGAAATTTGGTGGAGAGGTTGGGGCACATGAGATCTCCAATACCCAGAAAGGGTTTGGGCATATTCTAAACAGATCAGGAGATATCAAAATAATTAAAATTTTTAATGGAGTCCCTAAGTCTAAACTTAGGGAAAATAAAATATTAATGTCTATTAATATGAATCTGTGTTGGAGTGGTCCAAAAGACATGGATCAAGCCAGATCTAATCTTAGTCATTGATTAGGGACTTAATCTCGGCTGTTGATATGTCAATAGGAAAAGTATAAGAGGAGGCTTGAGGGTCACTTGGAAAATACACTAGAGTGATCAGTCATTCTATTCTCTAGAGTGGGGTTTTCTAAGAGATATAGAATCAGTGATCGGAGAGCAGTTGAGGGGCATTGAGTACAGAGAGACAGAGAGGCAGAGATAGTGTTGGGATAGTAGCATAGCTTCCAGAGAGAGAGACGCAGGAGCAGCCAGTGCTCACGCAGGGCCACATAGAGGCAGCTAAGTGCTGTGCAGAACACTAGAAGGGCCAGTGTCGCTGACACTGAGGCACAGAGAGCTGACACAGGGCCTCTTGGGGCTGACGTAGGCCAAGATAGGTTGACGCAGGGCCAACGCCGGGCTAGGAGAGGCTGATGCAGTCCAGATTGGGCAAACGCTGGGGTTTCTGGGGGCAGATTGGTGCTGAGTAGCCGGCGGAAGGATTATCCGGGGTTTCAGCCAGTAGAGTTGTCAAAAACTGAGAGGTATTACTGCTAAGGAAATTCTCTGTTGTGTAGTCCAGTTTCGACACCCAGATTGTACTATGATATTGCTTAATAAGAAAACCCTCAGATAGCTGCACTGGTTTTCCCGCATTGGGTTTTTCCAGGGACATTAGTCCGATAATAATGGTGTCATATGGTGTGTTTGTTCTTGTTTTTTTTAGTCACTGATCTGTAATATGTTGAGCATGCACTAGTGTTTATTTTCAGTATTTACATTGTAAATAACTTGTTAAGGACAATAATAAGTAGGTAGGAATAAATCAAATAAAGTGCATATAGGGTTTCTAACTAAGTAAACTTAGTAACTTCAATAGATTCGCCTATCAGAGAATCCCATGTTCCACGTCCGCTCCAAGCACATTGATATCGGGTACCACTTTATTCGAGACATGGTACAACGGGGAGCAATAAGGTTCCAACACATCAATATGGATGAACAGGGCGCAGACATTCTCGCGAAGCCTTTGGGAATGGTTAAATTCTTGACCTTCCAACAAAGACTTGGAGTTGTGGAACGACCATCCTATGAGGGTCCCATATGTGTTGGACACTGAGCTCTGGGAGCTCCTAGGGGCTTGGGGTACTTCTTGGAGCTATGAGTTGCCGTAGGGTGAATGGTTCACCTTCCCCTAGTGGTGTGCTAGATACAGGGTGAGGCGTTCACTTTCCTGTGTGATACCCCATTATGGTTGACATGTGTGTAGGGTGAGTGGTTCACCTTCCCCTACGATTGACATATGCATAGGATGAGTGGTTGACCTTCTACTATGGCATATGAGTAGGATGAGTGGTTCACCTTCTCCTGGTGATGCCACGACATACGTCCTACCCATAGAGTCCAGGTCTCATGGGAAGTACCTCTCATCTGGCCAATGAGTTGGGAAAAAATGGTTAGGGACCATAGCACTACCGATGGACGCATCATGTACTGCCGTACCCCCTATGACTAGGATGCATGGTGTTCAACAACTTGATCTGGGATCAAGGACTGACTTTAGACAATGGAGAGTGGAATTCTTATGACTCACTCGATCACTTCTTCTTCATTATTACTTCATGGTTCAGTAGGGTCGAGCAGGGAAGTGGGGGTGCAATTCTCCCTAGTTGAGAGGGAGTGTTAATATTGGCAACTAGGGCCAAATTCCACATTAGGACAACTCATATGATGGAGATTATTATTGCATTGGATTCCTTTTTTCGAGAGGTCCAATTTTGATATAAAGATCATCTTATTTTGACAAGCAAAAATGGAATTTTGAATTTATTCTCTTTCATGCACAAATTGTCAAGGTCGACCTCAGTCAAATGTAGGCTCATGAAGCCCAATCGCTGTGTCTCCTCACCCTCAACGAAGTGTATTAATAGGAGTGACCTCTCTCTCATTTGGACATCACTCATCTCATTACATATCTCTCTCTCTCCTCTCTTGATTGGTTCGTACAACTAGGATGTGACCTCTTCCTATTTCGCACGTGTGAGAGAATGGCGATTTTTTAGGTTAGTCTGATGGCCGAAAATTTCAGAAAATAGGTCAGCGTTGACCAGGATTGTTTGACCAAGCGTTGACCTTGTTCTTGTGGGAAAAGTTCTGATTTTTAAAGGCTGCATTGATGGCACATTTTCGAGGTGATTGGGATAGTTTGACTAGTTTGAATTCAACATTGACTTCAACCTTTGACCGCAAAAATTACAACAGTGTTTGATTGGGTTGAACGAACAGTTTTTGCGCTGAATTTGACCCTCTTGGAAGGCCGAATTCTTCTGCTGTTGATCAAGTTGCTTGGAGGACATTTTGTCGTTGCTTTGACCACCGTTGACTTTCTGGTTAGGGTTGTTATGATTGCTGTTGACTGCTGATTTGACAGGGCTGATTTGACAGGACTATTTTTGGCATGTAATTTTGATATTTGTACTCTCTCTCTCTCGGCTCAACTATTGAAGAATAATAAGAAGATTCGATCAAAGGGTTTCCCCACATTGGGGTTTGTCCCTGGCATCTGCCATATCTTGTGTCCTCTTGTCTTCGCTTGTCTTCTGCACATGTTTTTAATATTTATGTTCTATATGCATTTACTATCAGTGTGTTTAAGCTAATGTGATTGCTACTGAATATAATTGGAAATTGTCATTGGGTTGATAAGGAACATTGAAGTAAATTGTGCTAAAGCATAGAACATACCATTGTTATCTAAAATTAACACCCCTTGTCAAATTCCCTTGTTCTTCCTACACCGCGACCTCTTGTTGCAGCCTCGAATCACCCTTGTTGTGTTATGTGAACACTTTTGCTGCTCAAGACAACTTTTGTTGATTTGTTTCGATAATTGCCACCAACCACCTACTGTCTATTGTATGTCGTCAACCCGACCACTGGTATGCCTCCCTCCGCGCACCTTGTTGGCCAATAGAATCAACAACTCACTTTTCTCTGGTGGTTATTTGCATCTTGCGGCTTAGACAACCATGTGCATCCTTGCATCTCACAATATGCATATCGAACCCGTCACTTGTGGCTGACCCTGCTACCTCGACCTCATGTCTTGCTTCCCTACTGTCTGCAGTGACCAGTCTCCTCCATAGTTCTGTCAGTCCTTACTCTAGTTAGGCCTTGTCAAGTCGGACAGCCCTGTCCACTACTACAATGTCTAACAACCCTCACGGTTGTCGGCCAACATTTTTTTTTTTAATTAACCTTTATCTTGGTCTACCTCAACCATCACCAACCACTGTTAGAAATTCCTGAACCTAGTATCCGGTATTCGATTCCCAACAATTATTCATTGAATAAATACACGACTAAGTTCCTAACCAAAATATTTAGCGGAAGCAAAATTACTCGATCTGAATCAAATACACATAAACATATTTCTACCCAATCAACAATTCTTCATTAATAAATTAATCATGGAACTTACTTGGACTCCTTTCTTAGGATAATGGCCCAACTGAGAAAATACAAAATTGATCAGCCGGGTCACCGCACTTGCTCAGACCCAACACACACTCACTGAGAAGCCTCTTTCAATCTTGTGTTACTATTGTGTCTTAGCTTCAACAATTAGGCTCAATTTATAACTTTCCTAAGTTAATATTGACGACCAAAATTAACTCGTCAAGTTAACTGAAGATAAGTGACTTTACTTTAGTTAACTATCCTATATTTAGCTTTTTTCACTTTAACTCAAGTAGAAGTCATAAATCTAGCTTGCTTTACATGCACATTTTATGCACGTCACATGCAACACATTCACATGCCTGTAACTTGTTGAATTGTGTAGCTTGGGAGGTACTCCACAAGCCTAGTTGGGTTTGTGAGGAGTTTGGTCACAAAAGGGTTTGTGGGCAAAGAACCCAAGTAAAGGGGTTTTATACCCAAGCTGGGGTTTAAAATCTAAAAGAAAATTATAAGGGAAAATTAATATTTCTTAAGGTCTAGAGGATAAAAACCCCAATGTTTTAGAGGGTTCCTAGGAAGGACTATTTAAAGAGGCCTAAGGGAAGGCTAGAAGTATCAAGTGAGTGGAGAACCATTTGGTCAAACGATTGCTAGAGATGTAGCCAATGAGAGGCAGAGTAGTGCTGCTAGAAGGCCTAGATCTAAGCCATCCAAGTGCACTACGTCCAAGAGGAAGACAACTCTCAGATGTCACAGATCAAGGGAGTCGAGATGGAAGGTGAGGGAGTACATGAGCCAAGTATAATTCCTCTTGTCTGATTTGGCCGTGTTGAAGTAGTTGTGGGCCGAGTTCTCGCAGTGTTCTGGGCATACAAATGTAGCACATTCTCTCTCTGATCTTGGTCGTTGAAATCTTGTGTCTATAAGGTTGGACGAGACCTGGTTCATATGTGATTTATGGTCATATGACCTAAGGTAAGTATGAAGAGCCCTACTTTTATAATATAACCAGAGACTAAAATTTGACAATCTAAATAGCATAATGAAAAGCCCTAATTTAACCATTTATCCAAAAATGAAGCCCTAATTTAACCATTTATCCAAAAATGAAGCCCTAATTTTATGAATCAACCAGACATTCTTCAAATTTAGCAAATCATTAGCAACTACTTACCTGAAATTTCGTTTGGAGATGTTCCTGCATTGTTGCTGCTCCCACTCCTGCTACCAAACTGACCCTTTTCCTCCCAACCTATCTGGTATCAACCTATTCGGTTCCCAGACCCAGAAGACTTTGAAATAACATCTTCTGGCCCCTGTGCCCAAAACCCAAGAACAATTGCTCAAGCCTCTATGTTTCTATCTGTATGATTACAGTCTTGCTTCTCCCACCGTTAGAAGTGAAACCCTCCCTTCATGTTTTCCTGTCCCCCCTATTCTTCGCTTCCCTTTCTCCTTATATTGCTGAGGTTCCTCCACCGCTCCATCTCTCCACCGCCTTCCATTCAATTTTCTCCTGAATTGCTGGCAGTTCCTGCCCATGAATATAGTGGATTTATTACTTGAGGTCACCACTTTATTTTGACAGCACGACTTAAAATGTCTTAAAGAGTTATATTTATTTTGAATGTATTACCTTTAGTTAATATAATATATTATGACTTCTTTTTAGTTTTATTTGAAAAAAAATATATATATATATATATTAATATATATATATAATATATATTCCCTCTTTCTAAAATATGTATAGTCCCAGATATTTGTTAATATATTTTTAATTGTAGATACATATGATAGTTTCTTTTGTTAGTATATATATATGTATATATATGTTTTATATTTTCTTTGTATTTTGTACAAGATATTACATTTCCCCTTTTATTTTATATAATATAGCTATATACATTATGATGGTGGTACACACATTAAGTACCCCACTCAATATATATACTTTTGAGAGTTAGATTTTTGCCTAGTATTTCAATAACGGACCCATTTACTTTATACTTGAGTATTTTCATAACTAGTTAATATATATATACACACACACACACTAGTACAATACATGCGATACATGCATATGTAGCTAGCATATGCATGCTATAGTCCTATGTTCCCTATAATTCTAGGTGGGTCATTACAAAGTAGGCCGAGAGTCCTTGAGGTATAATGCAGAGAAGAGAGTGTTAAGTATGAGGATTGTGCATGTATTTTGGAGGTCTGGTATGGCCGAATCAGGGTAGACCTGTGGAAGGTATAGGTGCCTTAATAGGAGGTAGAAAACCTTAGAGAATTATGCTCAGCTCGGTAATCGATTGGACTGCTAGAAGAAGAGTTTTGACTTGTCTTATTTTGTTGATGGGTGCTAGGGATGGGGGGTTGTTCTAACGTTGAACAACAAAAGTTTGGTGCTTTAGATGAGGGAAACATTCTAGCATGTTTCATTTTGTAAAGAAGTGCCCTAAGGTTTGTACATTATAACACTCCAGATCTGAATAGAAGAGGAAGGGGTGAGTCCTTTGGATAAAGTGCTATCTCAACAAATAAGGTCGTAGATCTTGAAGTGGATTGTGTGAGTTGTGTAGGGATAATAGATCCAAATGGAGGCTGTATCCTGAGCAAAAGTAAGGGTTCTATGTATTTTATGGACTATCATGAAGAGGCGCAAAACAATGAAGGATTTTGGAGGTTAGTTTCAAGATTTGGAACAATAGCATGATTGATATCTAGATCTGTGCAATTTGAGGAGTCAAATTGTAGAATAGAGGAAAGATATTTGGAGACCTTATATGAGGGCAATTTTGTGGGCCCTAGATCAATCAAGCTTTGACTGTAAGTGGGCAAGCACTGTTCACGAATGGAATTGTGAACAATGGATTTTCGCATTGCAAGATGCAGTGCAGGAAGCAATGCAAGAAGGCAACATGATGGGGCTCTAGATCAATGAAAGAGTTGACTGTGGTTGCGTAGATCTATGGAGCAGTCTAGGTACAGTTGGAGGGCTATTAGGTGGTTGTCAAAAGAGCCCTAAGTCTAGCAGTTGTGAAGGACAACAAGTCTAGTAGAAGGGCATGTATCTTAGAGCTATAAGAATAGTCTCTTATGAAGGAATATAAGGGTTGTTAGTGAGTATACTTGACGCCTAAGGAAGTGAAGACTTTGAAGGACTAAAGGAGCAGTTAAGTGGGCCAGTCAACTAGCCCTAGTTCAGTGGAGTTGCAAAGGTTTTCTTTAGTGAGAGTGGGCAACCTCCAAGCCCTATACTTGGCATCATTGTAGCAGCAGAAGAAGGTAGAAGTGGGAAACATGTGGAAGTCCCTGTGTTGCATTCTTAGTGGATTAAGGAGAAACTAGAGGGCAGAAGTGTTTGGAGCCAAGTTCAATGACCGAAAGGAGTTGTGCTCATTGATAGAGGCAGATTGTTGAGCTGCAAAATGGGAGGCAAGAGGATCCACCAGATGTGTTCATGACACGTGGAATGGAAGGGCTGTGCATGGCCACTATTAGCAAGTACGTCAAGTGTTGTCTTGTTCAGGGTAGATTGGTTGTCAAAGTGACTGACACCAAACCCTAGTTGTGTCCTTGTATCAGGTTGATTGTAACGGGCCATGATCCCTGGTACGGGAGCCCTAAGACTGTTGTATTATAGTTTGTAATATAACAAGTAGTGGCTTTGGAAAAAGTTAAAAATTGGCATGTGCGCTAGTTGATTCACTAATGTGTGTTTTTTTGTTGTGCAAAGTAGTATTGTTGTGGCACTTGAGCGAGTTTGTGTCAGAGATTTTAAGACCCAAACCAGATTCTCATGCACGGTGGAAATTCAACACAATTCACTTACGCACTTTGCATGTTGGATGCAAGCTCCTAAAGAGGCAAATCAAGGTCCTTCTAGTCAAGGCACAAGACTAGAAGTACCTTATGAGCTACAAAACTCAACCTCTGCACAACATGTATTTATTTATTTTTAAATGGGCCCTTTCTATTTTTCTTATTTTCCCCTTTTTTTTGAATCGTCCTTTTTTCTCGACTAGAAAATTGCTCGTAAAAAAAGAAAAAATTCCTCTCGGACCTTTAAAAAAAGATCTCACCACCTTAATAAAAATTCGAGTTCATATGATCCCAACTAACCTAGGTCTGACGATCGGATACAAACTCGACAATTGTAATTCCGAGATCGATTCAGAGTTGGGGCTCTGATACCACGTTAGAATTTCCTGAACCCAACACTCGATAATTGGTTCCCAACAATTATTAATTGAACGAACACATGACTAAGTTCCTAACCAAAAATATTTAGAGGAAGCAAAATTACTCTATTTGAATCACACACATAAATTTTTGCCCAATCAACTGTTCTTCATTAATATATTAATCATGGAACCTACTTGGGCTCCTATTCTGGGATAATGGCCAATTGAGAAAGTACAAACTACAAAGTTGATCTCTAGCCTCACTGCACTATCTCAGACCTAGCACATGCTAACTGAGAAGCTTCTCTCAATCTTGTGTTGTTGTTATGTCTTGGCCTCAACACTTAGGCTCAATTTATAACTTTCTAGCTAAGATTGACGACCAAAATTAGCTCGTCAAGTTAACTAAAGATAAGTGACATTACTTAGTTAACTATCCTATCTTTAGCTTTCTCTACTTTAACTACAATACAAGTGTTATGAATAAAATATTCATAAAAAATTAATTAAATAATAAGATCAATAATAAATTAAATAATTTAATTAATTAATGGCCCATTAATTATGAAAGGGCATAGGTCAAAAGATGTGACCACTCATCTTCGTGGCCAGTCAATGCCTGTATAGGCACATCACCACAAAAGATAGTAATCACCATTCAAATTGTATTAAATAATACAACTACTTACTTACACATACATACACATTCTACACCCAATTACTCTTCTTGCGTACTGGTTTCCTTGCTACAACAAGTCATAAGTTCAACTTGCTTTATAGGCACATCTCATGCATGTGTGCAACTCAATTGCACACTTTGCATGTTGTATGCAATCTCCTAAAGAGGTAAATCAAGGTTCTAGTCAAGGCACAAGACTAGAAGTACCTTCTGAGCTACAAAACTCAACAAAAAATGCTCAAAAAATTATATATTTCAAAAAATCCAAAATTATTTAAAATATTTTTCTAAAAATTATTTCAATAGTGAATTTCTTCACTAACCTATGGTTTAATTTGAGTTTATCAATTATTTCATTGAATAAGTCACCACAAATTGCACTCTTGGAACCCCTAAAGGCCTTAAGTCTGTATGCCCCCCTTTATTTTTCTCTATATTGCCATGCTAATATCATTTCCAAGTGTTTCAAGGCTTATTATAGGTGTTGGGAATTATTTATAGCAATTAGAGGCAATTATAGGCAAACCCTTTCCTTGGGATATGCAAAACTCAAGCCTAATCCTCTTGTATCCTTTACAACTGATCTAAAGGGTTTTTTTATTTGACTGTTTATTGCTTTTAGATCATATATTGGCTGTCCAAAATAATTTGCAGGTTTGATCACTCTTTTGGGCTAAGTCAATTTTCATCCCTCATTGTTGAGGGCCATTTTTTTAGTAGTTATCTTTCAGATTGAATATCATTTCAACTGTTCATCCAAATTTTGTGTTTTTGTGCTCATTGGAAAAGATTTTCATAGTACTAACACTTCCAGCCAAGTTCCTTGAGTTTCAGGTCCACCAAGAGTTAGTTTCAGGCCCTTGTGGTGGCCTTCTACTTGTTGTCATAGTGTAATCTTAAGACTTAAAGGAGTTATAAGTTTGAACAACAAGCTTATCACCTTCTTACAACCATAAAGAACATGTATAACACTTCCAATTGATTACCTATTGTGGCAAGAAGTCTCATACTCAATTTATGGCATTTTCGAAGCTTATCTCATTGATTTTTATGGTTTGCTGGTTTGTAACTAGGTTCGGTCAATTAGTATGAAATGTATTCTTATATATATAAAATAATTATTATTATTATTGGAGCATGGGTTTCATGCTCAAGCTCTTTTATTTTATAGGTCAAGCACCTATTGAGTGCTTCTAGGGTTTGTCCTAGGTATAAGAGTCATTGTCATATATGGAAGACCCTATGGGCACATTGTAAATTGTAAGAGAAAAACTATTTTGTCTTGAAAATGTCAAACTACCTCCAAGATCAAGTCGGCCTACTTGAAGAGCCACGTCCACCCTTGAAGGAAGCCTATATATAAGAAAAACTCGTCCTCCATTTGGATCATTCACTCACTCATCTCTCATACGAAGAAGGAAGTAGTAGAAGGACGAAAAAGGAAGTGTGAAGAAGAAGGACAAGAAAAGTCGAAGTGTTTTGGGTCTCTCTACATTCTTCTGGGAACGCGAAGTTAGGGTTTCTGCATTGGGCAAGTCTAAAGTTCGATTTTGAAGCAAAGAAGAGAAAGAAGGAAAGCGAATGCCTTTTAGGATTTCCTATTATCCCTAAGACTCAAATCAAGGCAAGCGAGGTCAAGGGAAGAGCAGTTAGAGGGAGATCAAAGTTTCCTAGAGAAGCGACAGTAATTGTAGCAGTTGCTAGGTGCAGAATTTCAAATTTACTGGGGAGGTCGAAGATATTTAGGCAGGAGGGTGAGGAAGACTTCATCTTGGAGGGTATTTATCCGAGTCTAGGTCATGGTATTCGTCAACTGAAAGATCTGAAAGATAAGAAGAGATTTTACGGGTTTTCCCCTTAAGAGGAGGGGTTTTGGCCCTAGCTTGTAGCTTGCATATTGTGTCATTGTTATCACTGTTTTGGTAGATGTTTGATGTATTGCACTTGAAATAAGAAAGATAAAAGCTAATAAGTAAAAAGACTACACAAGTAGCTATCAAGTTAAGAGAATTAACATATTCATTGCCCTATTGAATTCTCAACATGGTATCAGAGCTTTGGTTATCTAAGGGCATCATAAAGATCTCCTCTACAATAAAGAAGGTCATCAAAAGGATTGCAAGCCATCTCAAGAAAAGCATCAAAGAGGTATGGAGTCTCATATTCTCTTCAAAGAAGGAACCAATCATCGAAAAGGATGAAGGACTCTTCTATGCTCTCTCTCGAACATTTCAAGACGAAGACATCTGGGTAATTGATAGCGGTGCATCAACGCACATGACTGCTCACTCTCACCAATTGAAGACCTTATCAAAGGGAAAATCCACTTACTTTGTGGAACTTGGAGACAACAAGAGCTATCCTGTGAAAGGCATTGGATCATGATCCATAAAGCTAGAAGATGGGAGCAACATCCTCCTCAACAACATTCAGTTTGTTCCAGGTTTGCACAAAAATCTACTTTCTATTTCAAGGTTAGAATATAAAGGAGATAGAGTAGCCGTCATTGACAAAAAGGTAGTTGTATGGGCAAACAACTCAAGCATAGAACAAGCTAAAGTGATTGGTATATGAGAAGGAAGGCTTTACGGATTAATATTTCCCGTAGATCATGCCCTAGTTCACACTGAGATTAGTCCATGTGAACTTTGGCAAAGAAGGTTTGGTCATCTACATTTCAAAATCCTTTCAACCCTAAATTCCATAGTAGATGGAATATCAAATCTAAAGGAGGACCATGAAGGTGTCTGCAAAGGATGCGCATTTGGCAAAAATACCAAGAGACCCTTTGGAAGCAGTGCTTCACAGTCAAAAGAAATCTTGGATCTCATTCACTCTGATGTCTGTGGCCCTATGACTCCAAAATCACTTGGAAGACATCTTTATTATGTCACATTCATAGGTGATCACTTTTTTTTCCACAGAAAAAAATCGGTAACCTTTTATTTATAAAATGAAAAGTTACACTAAGCATATGCATTGAAGCATTTCCAGAAGTTGCCCATTGGGCTCGAGTGCTTTTGCACCCAATGCGACGTAGCGAGGCTACCGTGCATTCAGAGAGAATGAAAGAAAAAGAAAAAGGAGAGGGAGGGAAGGACAGAAAAATTGGTTCGAGGGAGTGAGTAGAAGACTCACACCTCAAGTTTTTCTCCCCTTCTTCTTTTCGACCTTGCGCCACTCACCTTGGGAGGGCTCAATCATTGCTAGGACTAACTGTGTTTCTGCTTTCTGTGGAGCTATATCCTTGTCTGAGTCTGAAGTATCTGAGGGGTGATGTCGTTTGATCCCTCCCATACTCAGATCCTCGCTTGTCTTCTCTGCCTGATTTGAATGGAGTTGAGAAACCTTGTTGGTTGATATGTCTTCCTTTTGGGTTTTCTCTCCTTGGGTAGGCTCAGTATTCTCTGTGGGGGTAACTTCCTCCTCTGCTTCTGATTCGTCGTCCTCTGAGTCAGGAGGGGGGAATTGCCACCCTTTTCTCTGCTTCCCTTTCTGCTTCTTTTTACTGTTTGCTTTCTTTGCTTCTGGGCATGTACTTTGCAAGTGTCCTGTCATCCTACAGATTCTGCATCTAAAAGCAGTGTTTTTGTAGTCTAGTCCTTGCAGCCAGTTTTGTTACTTGTATATCAGCCTTATACTTTCCGGCAGTCCTTTACTTAGATCAACTTCCACACAAATGCCTGCAAAGGTGTAGATCCTCTCCTCAATCCTCTCCAGATCTGTTTTGATGTATTTCCCTATGCTGTTCCCAATTCCTTCCAAAACTCGTTCACTCCAAAAGTGAAGAGGAAGGTTATATAGGCAGACCCAGACCAGCATTCTGGAGACAGTCATTTTGTTTGGATCAAAATCTGGAAACTATGGGGTCATAAAAAGACTCGATGTTCCCCAAAACCAAGGCCCTGCACTGATGATTGTATCTCTGGCTTTCGTGGATGCGAACTTAACAATGAAAAACCCCTTGGAGCATAAATGTATATCACATTCCATGGTCCAACTGGTGTAGATCCAGTGAAATAGATCCATTGGCTTTGGCCAAAAACTGTTAAATCGACAGATTAGGGCCTGAGTTTCATATGACTTAACGTATTCTTCTAGTCCTGTAGAATCAATGTTGAGAGCTGGGGTTTGCCCTAGCTGATCTACTATGTATGGCCTAGGTGTATGTCCACCTTGATCTGGACGGAGCCCTGGATCTCTGTTACCTTGTAGGATGTTTTTGTAAGAGTAGCCTCCCTTGGGTTGTTGCTGAGTTTTCCCCTTGTCTCCTCCTGTGGTGCTTGGATGTCCCTGGGGCAGAGCACCTCCTCTTAGCGTAAGGTTTAAAGCAATGGTTGTTTCTGGGCTTATATCTTAGTTTTTCAGGGTTCTGCTATCCTGAAGGGACCACCTACCACTGACCAGATGTTGGATCTGAACAGGGTATCCCATCAATGCCCATATTTGCTGTTTCAACTGCATAATGGTGCTTTCTGCATGTACCCACACTAGACTGGTTTTCCCCACAGGGGGTTTAATTAAAATTTGAAAACAAGTTGATGTTACCTGTTGCCTGGGTTCTGGATGTTCTCGCTGCCCATGACATTGCGCTGCCTCAAGATGCGAGAAAGGAGTCTGCCCCCGTGATATACACAGATAAGACCTCTTCCTTGCCTCATTCCAGATCTAGAGAAGCTAGGCTCGATCTATGGCTGTGTGCAGCGAGACTGTCTTCCGCCAGGGGTCCTTAAGGTGCTTCTTTCTTGCATGAGAATCTCCAATTTCTGCCTGGATCCAATTTTCTTTTGCAGAGATGTTGGTTTCGGCCACTGACTCTTCCTGTAGTTGGTCGAGTTCTGGTATCCCTGCATGTACAGTGATGGTCGGTATTTCAAGCACAGCCCCCCTTTGAGGACCAGCACAAAGGGATCTAGTCCATTGAGAAATTGCACCGATAGTGCGTAGGCGCTGAGCACGATGGCCAATGTATATAGAAACCCCAGCGCATCCCACAGACCACCCAATGTGCACACCAGGACAAAGATCTCAGACGGACTATGATGAGGGTGTTTGGTCCAAGTATGTGATCAAAGACGAGGGCACAATCCGCCATTCAGGTCTGCAGGGGGCCCCAAGAATCAGCCCATTCCTCATCTAGTCGCGCCCAAGAAAATCTTGGTTTCCTTGCCCCACAAAAGCACCACCAAGAGGGACGTTAGTGGACCCCCAGAGTTCGAAACCATGGCAGCTGCTCCAGTTCAGCGAGATCCGACCTGCTACGGCTGCGTTGGTAGCAAAAAACCCTAGGTCGAAAGAACAATTGCCCGCGCTCTCCATTTTTCAATCCTCAAAATCCCGAACTCATTCATAGGTGATCACTTATGAAAGACCTAGGGTTACTTATTGAAAACCAAGGATGAAGTATTTACGAAATTTCAAGAATTCAAAGCCGAAGAGGAGAACCTTACAGAAAGAAGGATCAAAATACTAAGATCTGATAATGGAGGAGAATATACATCCAAGGAGATCATAGGATTTTGTAAGGAATCTGGGATTAAGAGGGAATTGATAGTTCCATACAATCTCGAACAAAATAGAGTTGCAGAAGGAAAGAACAGGTCCATTGAAGAAAGTGTAAAAGCAATGATACACGATCAAGATCTACCGAAGTTTCTGTGGAGTGAAGCAACTAAGACAGCTGTTTACATACAAAATAGATGTCCTCATAGATCTCTAGACAATAAAGCTTCGGAAGAGGTGTTCACTGGGAAGAAGCCATCTGTCGATCATCTCTGAATCTTTGGATGTCCTGTGTATATTCATATACCAAAGGAAAAAAGAAAGAAGTTGGATCCTTCCGGTGTGAAAGGTATATTTGTTGGGTATAGTAACTCATTGAAAGCCTATAGAATCTATATGAAAGATGGACATCACATTTAAGTTATTCGTATGTCATATTTGATGAGAGCATAACATTCAAGAAATCAAAAGAACTTTCTATTGATTCTTATGATGAAGAACTTCCTATCTTTGAGGAAGAAGTTGACAAGGCAGAAGGATCTCACCATGATGAAGAAGGACCTAGTGAACCTATTTAACCAGTGGTCACTCAAGAAACAAGGAAAATACCTAATTGGTTGAAATCTACACTACTTGATGCAGAAGTTCACGGGGTAGCTCAAGGATCATTTAGAGAAAGTAAAAGACCCTTGAGATACTCTGGGTATGTTGCATACATGACAAAATTAATAGAAGCAGAACCATCCACTTTTGAAGAGGCTATAAAACATCGAGAATGGAAAGATGCCATGAATAAAGAATATCAATCTATAATGAAGAATGGAGTCTGGGAGATCATAGTTACTTCCAAGTCAATCTATAAGATCAAGAATGTAGCTGACGGAAGTATAGATAAGTATAAAGAAAGATTTGTGGCAAGAGGGTTCTCTCAACTTGAAGGCATCGACTATGAAGAAACTTTTGCTCCAACAACAAGATACACGACAATTCGATCATTAGTCTCTCTGGAAGGCATATGTTTGCAGATTAAAGAAAGCATTATATGGCCTCAAGCAAGCACCAAGGGCATGGTATGCTAGAACTGATGCATATCTACAAAGACTAGGCTTCACAAAAAGTTTTGCTGATTCAAACCTCTATTTTAAGGTTGTAAAGAATGAACCTATAATCATTCTTTTGTATGTTGATGATGTTCTCTTGACAAGTGTAGAAGGTCGAATTGAAGAATGTAAGAAGCAATTGGCAGTAGAATTTGACATTAAGGATCTGGGGCTGATGCATTACTATCTGGGACGAGAATTCTGGCATGAACCTAATGAAATCTATTTAGGTCAAGGAAAGTATGTGATCAAGATTATCAAGAAGTTCAATATCATGGACTGTAAAGAGATGATCACTCTTATGATCACAAACCTGAAAAGACTAAGGAGTTCTGAATCAAGCCCTGTGGATCCTTCTAGATATAGACAATTGATTGGCTCATTAATGTACTTGGTAAATACTCGTTCGGACATATGTTTTGCAGTAAATATACTTAGTCAATTCCAAGTGGAGCCGAGGCATGATCATTGGATATCAGCAAAACATATCCTAAGATATCTGTGGGGAAACATCAACTACTGCCTAAAATATGATAGAAGGAATGATGTTCAATTGACTGGTTGTACAGATTCCGATTGGGGAGGCAGTGAACAAGATGGAAGAAGCACTACAAGAGGATGTTTTAGTCTGGGATCATCTATGGTCTCATGGATGAGCAGAAAATAAAACACTGTTGCTTTGAGTAGAGCTGAGGCGCACTATGTTGTAGTGTGTGAAGTTATTCGGGAAGCAGTTTGGTTAAGGAAGTTGTTGTTTGACTTATTTGAAGGACTGATGAACCCTATAGTGATACGTTGTGATAACACTAGTTGTATTCGTTTGTCTGAGCACCCAATGTTTCATGGGAAGACAAAGCATATCACAACAAGTATCACTATATACGAGAGCTAGTGAAAAATGGTGTGGTGTAGGTACAATATATCTCCACTGGTGAGCAGGTAGTTGACATATTGACAAAATCACTTCCAAACAAGAAGCTTGTATACATAAGGGACAAGCTTGGTTTGGTGGATTTTTCCTCCTAAATTGAGAGGGAGGGATAGAAACAACATTGTTGTCTTCACTTGGGAAGAAAGAATGGAGGGTTGGGTAACCATCTGGCATTCGATACTCTTTGAAAATGTGGTAGGGCATTCAAGCCAAGAGTAGTTGTGGACCGATATTCTTTGAGGATTAGCTACCAAGATAAGAATAGTCCAACAAGAGGTCATACTCTGGGAACACCTAGGTAGGGTATGTACCTTGGAGAGATAATGATGATGGTGTCTACACATCATTGGTCTCGCCATCATTATGCTCTAATCTTGTGGAGAGATAGAGTTGTTAGTCAAGGCCTTGCTATATGACAATGCTGATTATTACGATGCTAGATAGATGGGTTACTAATCCGACTCTTCTTATGAGATCTCTTCAGATTGAGAATGACCATGTACCTCCTATGAATACCTCCCTAGTTAAGAGGGAGTGTTGAAATCCCAAGCCCTAGCTCTAGGACCGAATTGTGCCTAGGCATCCCCAAGGCTAGACCTCAATAGGATCAATTCAACCTTTTGAAGCAAGTATTCTTGTTTGGTCCTTTCCCCTCACCTTGTCCAGGATAGGAACATCATTGGTTGCTACATTCCATCCCTGAACTTGCGTTGGGTCCAATTGGCCCCGTGTTGTCTCACTTCTAAATAAAGATTATTTGTCAAGGACCATTTGGGAATCCAAGGTTCCCAAGGATTATAGGTATTGAGAAACTTGTTCATAAGCCTATCCCTTCTCCCTCAACCCTCCAATCCTCACCCCGTATCCCTGGTGGACCAAGTCCCTTGCTTAAAGAGCAAGCAAGCTCCATTCTTCACTCCATCCTTGGGAAAGGGTTTTCAAGGTCAGTTCTCACCTATTCATTGACATATACTTTACAAGTGATCCCTACTCTACTGAGACTCCTCCCATCAGTGAAAGTTCGTAAAGAACAAGGGGACTTAGTTGTGGTGACAGTGGGCTAAGCCTCCACCGTTGCCCTTAACCTAACAATTGCCCTATCAGGAACCCCTTTAGGTCCCCTGCTGGTTTGAGTGGTAACAGGCACATTGTAAATTGTAAAAGAAAAATTATTTTGTCTTGAAAATGTCAAACTACCTCCAAGATCAAGTCGACCTACATAAGCTGTCAAGTCGGCCTACATGAAGAGCCACGTCCACCCTTGAAGGAACCCTATATATAAGAGGAACTCGTCCTCCATTTGGATAATTCACTCACTCATCTCTCATACGAAGAAGGAAGTAGTAGAAGGATGAAAAAGGAAGTGTGATGAAGAAGGACAAGAAAAGTCGAAGTGTTTTGGGTCTCTCTACTTTCTTTTGGGAATGCGAAGTTAGGGTTTCTGCACTGGGTAAGTCTAAAGTTCGATTTTGAAGCAAAGAAGAGCAAGAAGGCAAGCGAAGGTCTCTTAGGATTTCCTACTAGCCATAAGACTCAAATCAAGGTAAGGGAGGTCAAGGGAAGAGCAGTTAGAGGGAGATCGAAGTCTTCTGGAGAAGCAACAACAGTTGCAGTAGTTGCTAGGGGCAGAATTTCAGATTTACTGGGGAGGTCAAAGATATTTCAACAAGAGGTGAAGGAAGACTTGATCTTGGAGGGTATTTATCTGAGTGTAGGTCATGGTATTCGTCAATTGAAAGATCTGAAAGATAAGAAGAGATTTTACGGGTTTTCCGCTCAAGAGGAGGGTTTTGGCCCTAGCTTGTAGCCTACATACTGTGTCATTGTAATTACTGTTTTGGTAGTTGTTTGATGTATTGCACTTGAAATAAGAAAGATCAAAGCTAATAAGTAAAAATACTACACAACCAGTGATCAAGCTAAGAAAATTAACATATACATTGCCTTATTGAATTCTCAACAGTTGCATCTTTAATCAGATCATATTTTGTTATTAAATTAACTCTTACCAATTCGATATACTTATACTTAAGCACTGGTCTACTTATACTTTTGGTTGATTGTGTATTTTAGGGATACCGCCCTTAGTGTTTCATATGAATTACCCTAAAGTGAGAGGAATACACTGAGGTGGTAGTGGGTGTATTCCTACTAGTGCTTACCATTTAGCAGGCTTGCTTGAACCTTGCTAACCCTGCTAGTTTGATCAGTAACTATTCCCCACTCCCTTTTGTGGCACTTAATTTTGCTAGGCTGATTTCTGTTGTGATTGTGTATCATGCACTATGATGTTGATTTGAAATAGATCATTATTTAGTGTCATTTGTTTTGGTACTTTATCGAGTGGAAAATTAGAGCCATGGACATGTAGGGCCTATTGGAAGGGTAGATCCTATTTTGGTTATTTGAGTATCTAAAACCTATGAAGCTCAGTTTAGGGATTTAACAGTGGTTTTTGGCATGTGATATTTGTGAAAAATTACTATTACTTCGACATTGTTCTACTTGTCAAAAGATTTCCAATAGTAAGTTGACCTATGATTTGACCACCATAGTGCTAACTGGATGCCACATCAACACTTATTACTCACACATATGGAACTAGTCACATGTGGACTTTCAAGAAGATTTTAAAGGGTCCAAAACCCTAAACCTAATAGGGAGTTGGGGCATGCAAAAACCCTAACCCTAGCCTTAGACAACTATTAAGATATGTTAAGCACTTAGTGCCAAGGAAAGGAAGGTGTTCCATTCCTATTATATTGCTTCAATATTCCATAGATGAGTAGAGCAAATAAGTGGGATATTTTAGAGTGGAACAAAAGAATTAGAAAACCCTATAGTGGTCATTTAGGGCAGAATGTTTGTTTTAACTACATGGTGAGTCTATTTTTCTATGTATCTTGCAATTTATATGCGAGAAGAAAAGAGTAAGTCATAATACTCATCTTCTTGCAAGGTATTTCCATATCTTGGGTTTCTCAAGGTACATATTATGTTCATGGTGTGCTTTTTTCATTGCTATATTGTCTGTTTTATGTTCTTAGTGCATTGGTTGTTTTGACCATTATGCTTATGATATTGCATGAATCACAAGTAAACATTGCATAAGTAACCTGACAATATTTGCTGAAGCATTTAAGATATGTTGTGACAAACTGTTTGGTTGAATATTTGTGACAGTTTACATATTACATGTTAATACTTGAGTATTTCACTGATGGTCTTGCATTAAGTTGTTATCCCTCCAACATTCTCAAGCTCACCTAGCCTGTCAAAAGGTGGCGTAGAACAAGAAGGTCAATCCTTAAAACTTTAAACTATGCAAGTTCAATTATCTTTGGAATAAGAGAGGAAAATTCACCCACCTATGGCTTGGACCCTTCATCATCACACGAGACCTCCAAAGCAGTGCTTATCATATTGCCATATTAGACAAAGAGGAATTTGGACATGCACTCAACTTACATCTCAATGTATCTTATTTGTATTTACAGCAAACACCCATTCATCACAAGTAGTTTTACCTTAATTGTGTTATTTACAGGTATATTTAATGAGGGAATATAGGAAAACAATGATGAATCATGTCCTTCACCTAATTTCTCCTTTCATTCACTTTGAATCGATCACTCCAGCCTTTGTGAAGGTGGAGGGACAAATCTATTTGGGCATGAATTGACGAATTTATGTACAGACAAAATGTACACCTAACTTCCTTTAAGAGACACATGTTTTTTTTGAAATGTGAGGAAATGAGTTGACTCAATATATAATCACTTCAGATGTAAAATGCATCTAGTCTACAATGTTTTTATAATGTGGTGTTGAGTTTTTTTGACTTGTGCAAGATTGGACCAAATGGAAAATAAACTTCTAAGAATGTCCAATCTGAGGAGTGGCGACTTTGTAAGTAGGAGCATTATGGAATAGTTGATATAGAAGAGTTCAATGTTTGTATATATGAGGTCACTCAAGTCAAAAGCTAGAGCTAACAAATATAAACTCATGGAGGATAGTAATATTGGAAGGGTACAAACTTCAAAGTCTGAGCAGAAGGTGAAAATATGAGGCCTAATTAAGTTGAGATCAAGAAATCTAGCATTGTAAAATGAAGTTGACTATGTAAACCAAGTTGATAAACCAAAACAAAGCAAACCGAGCGGACCTCATAAGATGTTACCTCAGTTTATTAAAACTCTAAACAAATGTAAGAGTGATCTCAATACCTTAACATCTTCTCGCAGGTTGCTCCCTTATTATAAGAAATTTGTTTCTGATTAATTTCCAAGATAGACAAAGTCTTTATTGAAAGTTAACTTGCTTGAGCTTAAGTATACCGTGCAGGAAATTGTGGTTACTTTTTAGCTATTCTAAAGATTTTAGAAATATAACAATTAGAACAATGAAATTTCAATTCATTTATTTTGGGATTTTTTCGAGTGTGGTTTCAATGATTTTCACCACCTAATGTGGATGGAAACGACTTAAAGTTAAATTAAGAGTATGATGCCTTTTGTTTGACAAATTTGGCATGTGGAGACAGTTTATTGATGGCACTTTTACTAGAGTTTTTGACTTGAATTTTCGATTTTTTTAGATGCACAATGGCACTCTAGGGAAGATGTGAAACAAGCTTTGACATTTACAGAGTACAAGAAAGCACAAAGAACATCTGCTTTTAGAGTACACCAAATATGTGGTGGCGTGGGAAAGGGTCAAGCCCTTGCATCAGAATTCATTGCTAAACCCAGAGAGCTTGCTCCTATGTTTGTCCCGGGACCTTTTGCTATTGCTCATCATTTGATTTCTTCTTGGACAAATGAAGGTGTAGATGTCTTGAGTAAGCTGTAGGGAAAAGATTCTAATAGAATTCTGAATATCCTAATGTAATTTTGAATGGAAAATTTAAATGTAACGAATAGGTAGCATAGAGTTGAATACAAGTAATAAAACAATGAAATTAGAATTTGCTTGATGTGGGAATATTTTGGGTTTGTTTCCTATAAGTTTCATCATCGAATTTGTTTAAGAGATAATTAAGTTATATAAGGCATGCATTTTGTTCTTTGAAAAAATTGTTTTGTGTAGACATTTGACATCTAATACTAGTAGAGATTTTTGACTATCACTTTCGAAATTGTTTTAGATGCACAATGGCATTCTAGGGAAGATGTGAAGAAAGCTTTGACATTTGCTGAGTATAAGAAAGCACAAAGAACATCAGCTTTTAGAGTACACCATATATGTGATGGTGTGGAAAAGGGTCAAGGCCTTGCATCAGACTTCAATGTTGAAACTGGAGAGCTTGCTCCTATGTTTGTTCCAGGACCTTTTGCCATTGCTCATCATTTGATTTCTTCCTGGGCAAATGAGGGTGTAGCTGGGTTGGTTAGCTAAATTGTGTAACTAGCTATAATCAATAATGTGAATTACAATAATATACAAATAATATCGAAATTGTAATTCCTTGTGCTTTCTTGTTTTAATATGCTCATTTTTTCATTTAGGTTAATCTGTATTCCATAATGGTAGTTTTGTATGATCATGCAGCCTATTCATTTCTGCCCTCCTAATCACGTGGAAAGGAGTAGGATACATTATTGTTTTTCTTGAGAAACCAAACTATTTGGCTTTCCACAACTGAATAAACTATTTGGCATTTAAAGAAAAATGTCAATCATTCTTGGTACAACTTAGAGCAGGCCATGTGGCAAATCTGGTTGTTTACATCATGCCACGTGGCAAATTCGAATGTTCACATCATATTGTTATTTATTTTTTAAAAATATTTTGTAGTGTAAACTGGAATTGGCACAAATTTTGCTTTGAATAGATGATTGTTTTGATCAGTGGCTACTAGCCCATCTCTTCATATGAAAATATAGCTTCACAGCACAACTTTGTTTTGGGAAATTGAGACACGGCATTATGAGTTATCATTATCATTCAATCTCATGCTAAAACTGTTTTGATGTCACATTTACTTTTTGTTTTGTATATATGGGGAAACTAAAGTAATGGTGAAGTGAATGGTGTGAATCTATTACCTTTGAGGATATTAATGTGTACTTTGGTAAAGGATGTGTATGGAAGTCTTAAAAAGATATAATTTTTAATTTTATTAATAAAATGTTATTCTTTTGTTATAGATATCATTTTTGGTACAATTGGCAATGCCATTTCTGTTGAGAAATCTAGGGGCAGTAATATAAGTGATATCTCTAGCAATGATAATTGTTTGTGATACAGTTTTACTTAACTTGATTAGCTTCTTTCTTGCATTTGATTATATTAATGTTTTCTATCATCAAACAACTACCAAATCATAAATAATCATGAGACAAATGACACAAAATGTAGGTGATCAGCTAGGGCCAAAACCTCTCCAACCTGAGACGAAAACCCAAACGAATTCTTCTTCTTATAGAATCTTCAATTGATGAATTCCAAGACCAAGACCCTTGGCCTGACAACCTCTCCAAGACCAAGACCCTTGACCTAACAACTTCTCCAAGACCAAGTCAAACTTTGCTTCAAGTCACAACACATTCTTCTTCCTTCTGTAACCCTTAGTCCTGCAATCCTTGCCTAAAATCTTTGGCCTCTCTTCCTGCAAATATTGGTCCCCTGCAGTTGACTGTGATTCCACATGTGTGACAGAATTAGGACAACTTTAGCCCTATTCCTTCACTTGACTTGTTCTAGACTATTTGTGACTTCGGCATGTAAGATAACTATTTCCTTACTATGTTTCGACCTCTTTGATATGACTGTTCCTTGGATTTGCTGCAGTGGGACAAGTCCTAGCTTCCTTGCACATGTGAACAGAATTAACCCAAAACAGTTCAGATATTACTTCGCTCTTCCTTCTGCTTTGTCTTCTCTTTCTTCGCTTGATGCGAGGCCCTTTCTTGCTTAATGATCGAACTTTTGTGTAGCTAAATGCATACCTTTCCAAATGGTCGACTAGTCTTGTATATGTAGGCTTCTTGTCACATCAATTAGGTCAACTTGTCACTGCCCCTTGGTCCAACTTGTCCTTTTGAGAAGGCTGATTTGCTGCATGAATTTTTTACTTGGCCTTGGAGGGTTCCTTGACTCAAATACTTTTCTTTTACAGTATGTAACGTGCCAAAATGGAGACTTTATGACTTAATATGACCAAACCTAATAGCTCACAGTGGGAGCTTGATCTACAAAATTCTTTGAGCATGAAACCCATGTCTCAAGCATAACGTAAAAATAATTTTGTTTTTTCTTCCTTTCATTAATTGCATTTTTTCTTCATTTCATTAATTACATAAAATCCCGATTACACGTCATTATGAAGACCGAACCTAGTTACATATTTCAACAATTTCTACCCTCAATTTTAACATTATCTTCATTTAAGATATATTGATATTCACGTGATGATAACTATAGAATTTTTAATAATAGTGAAACATAGTTATTTATTTTATGAAAACTATAATTGCAACATAAGATCTCTAATTAAAAAGTCCATTTTTTAAAAGAAAAATATAAAAAATAATCTCCAAATCGAAAAACATTTTTTTTTAGGGAAATCGTCCTCCCTCTTAGAATGAGGGTGAGAGTGAGGGTCAATACAACAATATTCTTAGGGACGTAGCCAATACAACAATATTTATCATCATCATGTCACTCGCTACACTAGCTACATGTGATTTGTCCTTGAGCTTTCCCTTGAGAACATAGTTGATATGAATTATGTAGTTCCACACTATGTAAATATGTAGTTGCACTACTTAGGCCATGCTATTTCAAAGCAATGAGTGGTAGTCGATCCTGAAAAGATCAAGACCATACTAGATTGGCCTATTCCTTAGAATGTAACAAAAGTTAGATCTTTCATGGAGCTGGCCAGATATTATAGGAGATTTATACAAGGATTCTTAAATATTAGGTACCCCATTATAGAATTGCAAAAGAAAGGAGGGTAATTTAATCGGAAATGAGAGTTCTCAACAAGTTTTTATCAGCTTAGGCATTTGTTCAGGCATGCCTCTATTCTGCAAATTGTAGACATGAACAAGGATTTCTTGGTATGCATTGATGCTTGCAAGGAGGGACTTGGTGGCGTCCTCATGTAGGATGGAAATGTGATCAGTGACGAGTCTCAAAAGTTGTAGGAGCATGAAAGAAATTATGTGACACATGACTTAGAGCTGGTAGCCATTGTGAATGCTTTAAAAATGTGGAGGTAGTGCTTGCTTGGGAGAATGTTCACATTAATGAGAAATCATAGTGGGTTGAGATATTTATTTGATCATCCCTAGTTAAATGTGAGGCAAGCTATATGGATGGCACTAATTAATGAGTTTTATTTTGATATCAAACATATGAAATGAAAGGAGAATTGAGTGGTCAATACAGTTAGCAAGACTATACAAATAATACACATGGCAGGCATAAGCACATGTGGCATAGATGTTGAAGAAAGGATCAAAGAAGCATTGCAAGGAGATGAGCACTGATGTTAAGTGAGGAGGCCCCCACAGGCCTCATGCTCAACAGTGTAATCATATATAGTGTCTTACATCATTGAGTCAAGAACCTATATATGACTACATCGTTGAGCATGAGGCACCAATGGTTAAGCATGAGGTCCCCACTAACTTGAGAGGGATTATTGATGTTTACAAGTAGGTTGTGCATAACCAATGTGGCTAAACTAAAGAAGCTTATAATGAATGAGATTCACAAGAGACTTTATACAGGTCGTCCAGGTTATCAAAAGATAATAACAACCATCAAGAAACTCTATTATTGGTTAGGCATGAAGAAAGAAATTTCCAAATATATTTCTGAGTGTTTGGAATGTGAACATGTTAAAGTGGAATGCGAACATTCAATGAGATTGCTTCATCCAATACCAATTCCAGAATGGAAGTGGAAAGTCATCTCAATGGATTTTATCAGTGGATTTCCAAGGCTAAGAACCCCCAAATGACATGATGTTATCATGGTGGTAGTCAATAAATTGAGCAAGACAACTCACTTTATACTTGTGAAATTTACTGAAGCCAATCAATATTTCTCAGGTTTGTATAAAGGAAATTTTTAGATTGCATGGTATGCACAAAAATATCATTGAAGATCTGGATGCCAAGTTTACTTCTAAGTTTTGGAAGACTTTGTTTATGGGATTTGAAACCTATCTAACTTTTAGCACATACTATCACCCTCAAATTGATGGACAAATAGAATGAGTAAACACAATTTTAGAAGACATGCTTATAATGTATGTTATGCACCAATCGAAGAGATGGGAAGACTTTATACCTTTGATAGAGTTTGCATACAACAATGGCTATTAGGAATCCTTAAAGATGGGCCCTTTTGAAGCTTTATATGGTATGGAGTGTAATATCTTAATCAACTAGAATAATCCAGTGGACATAGTCACGCTTGGGCTCGATATGTTGAAGGCAAGGGAACATGAGGTAATTAGTATAAGACAACAATTAAAGATAGTCTAAGATGGGAAGAAAAGTTACGTAGACCCAAACAAGATGCATAAGGAATTTTGGGTTGGAGAGCATGTATATCTCCAAATCAAGCCATAAAGTTCCTTAAGAGTGGGATCATGTGCTACATTAGCACCCGAGATATTGTGGGCTCTTCCAAATGTTGGGAAGAGTGGGACCAATAGCTTACAAACTTGCCTTGCCTCCCATAGTAAAAGCACATTATGTATTTCATATATCTTTGATTAAAAGGTATTTCATATATCTTTGATTAAAAAGTATATACATTATGTTAATTATATCATTCATTGGATTGTGATACAGATGGAAACTAAGGGAGAATTCCAAAGAAAGCCACTCTTCATACTTGACAGGATGAAAATTGTTTTCCATAATCGAGTCATCAAGCAAGTCAAGACGCAAAGGGAGCACTTTGGACCAGATGAAAGAATGTGAGAGTTGGACGATGCCATGAGAAAGGCATACCCATTTTTTTTATTTATTATAAATCTTAGTCCTAAGTTGTCTACATAAAGTTTAGTTCTACTGACAGTGGAACACCAAGGACAATGTTCCTTCAAGGAAGGGAATGTAATATCCCTTTTCACTAATCGCCATATCTTATAATGTAATTAAAAGATTGACAATGTCATATAACCAACATGAATGTAGTGCCAAATTAGTTGATGTAAATGTTATTGTTGGTTAATTATGAAAATGTTAAAACTAAAGATGAGGACATGCCTAAACGGATCCCAAAGTTCTAGAAGGATAGCTTGCTTAGGAATCCTATAAAAGGGATTGGGAAGTCTTCCAAGCTTCCCCGAATTTAATTCCTAGACCACTCTAATCTGTTTGATGAGATACCAACTACCCCAGGTAGTTATGAGGAGTGGGTAAAGAGGTACTAAAGAAGCCTAGATAGGGGTTGCAAACCTCATGACAACCATGTGTTGACTCTACAACTCAAGAAGGGAAATCTTGGACCCCCCCAATATGAAACCAATGCTTGTTGGGAGGATTGAGGGGGTATTATTGTGTCTTTGGAAGTCGAGGAGTATTGCATCAAGTATGTAGATGTAAGGGAGCCCAAACATTGTGTAACCTAGGCTATTGTGAACCCTTTGAAATGTAGGTTATGTATGAAACTAGATTGTAGTGTCCTCGTTTGATTAGAAATTGCTAGGGAATCCATTAGGAGAATCCCAGTGCCTGAGTTAGGTAGTAGAGAGGAAATTTGTTGTGTGATTGAATTGTGCATGATCATCACTAGAGAGAGAGGATTACTAAGGGACTGGAGAGGTAGAGAAGGGATGTACCTTTTTGATGTGCAAGCCTCAAGGGCCATACTTGTTTTGAATTGAGCCCTAACTCATAACTTGGGAGGTGATACCCCTGTTTCCTAACCCTTCAAGGAGATTGCAATCATATGTCTACCTTGAATTTTGACCTTTGGGGTAACAACCCAAGTGAAACATCCCTCATACATTAGATCTGGCTTGGGTTTGGCCATTTGCAAATAAATTGAAGTGTAGCTATGCCTATGATTGGGTGGAAAGTGGTAGTCCCATCCTCAGTTTCCAACATACTTAAGAAGAATAGATAAGTGTATTATCTATTTTGCATAAGGAATGTAAATGGCGTCCAATGTTGTTATTTAAGTAATATGCTAGAATTTTACTGTGTAAGTTGTGAATTGGAGTGTTATTTAAATAATTATGCATGAACAGTATCCTAAGTGGCTAGTAAAGCCTGGTTGAATGTTGGAAGACATCCTTTGATGAAATGCATGTTTGGTGATAATGGTAGCCTTCCCATTATGGTCAATGAGAATATATGTGTTGTATGTTTATGAAATTAAGAGGCCAACCTTAGTCATGTTGCTTAGGAGATGATTATATGCCTTAAAAATAAATCATTGTAAATATGTTCAATGTATGTGTGCCACCAAGATGAAAGGACTAGTGGGTGGAGGTCTTGTTCGTGACAGAGTTTTGGGTTAAAATCTTGATCTTCATGAACCTAAAATATCTCCTTGTGAGCCTATCCCAGAAGATTTGAGAACTAGGTCTCTTAGCGCCTTGGTTCCCTGGGAAAATTTGGGTATGGCATCCCTTGTTGATACAAGGAGATCTTGGAATCTTGGGGATTGTGGAGGCTCTAGCTTTAGCCCTTGGTCATATGGGCTGCAAGGATTCAAGACCAAGAGTTAGTCGCAAGGAGGGGCTTATCAATATATCATCCCTCAGATGAATGTAGTAATATGTACGTAGAATTATCTGATATGTTGAGGTCCATGTGATGGATCATCAATTGATGCTCCTAAACTTTTGTCTATCAAAACCATCAGCTAACACCTTGGGATATTGGTGAAAGTGGAATATTCAAACCTCAGAGGTCTTGGAGGGTGATGTTAGCATGATGTCATTGATGATGACATGATGATCCCATGTGGGAGGCATGCATCACCTAGATAGGGCCATTTGGGCCCACCTTTGAAGCGAGTGGTCAATGACATGTGGCATACAGTAGTGTCGCCGCATGTAGGGGTGCATATCATAATACAATTCATATATACTTAACATTGTTGCAGAAAATAAACATAATAGGTAAATACTTATCTTTTAATTATGCCCAACTCGTTGCAAGCCTTTGACGTTCCACCTAGCCATAGACCATGTTTTTCATTTCTTTCAACAGTGGGTTACCCTCGAGTTGGGGATTTGACTCCATCACGTGTCAGCATCAGGTTGAACAAATCCTAGTACGTGCTCATAACCAACAACCGACCAAGGTACCAAACCCAATAGCCTTCAACCAACATGCTCACATTCCCCATCAACGTACAACCAAGTGGTGCACACCTTTCTCTACACCTGCAGTCCCTTAGGTTGTGCCACCACCTTCCAAGGTGTCTTACTCAATTGGACATGAATGTTTTGGAGCCCTACAACTTCCAAGAGTTCCATTGTCCTCACGGATTTTCTGAGTACCCTTTTAGGCCTGCATTCAAATTCATCATAAAGAAATTACATAAAATATCTTCAACAATGAAACAAAATTGAAAGTGGGATCATAAAGAGACAACCAGACAAGAAACACAACTATTTATCCTGGGAAAACCCACTTGGGGGAAAAACCTAGCAACCTTTTCCTTAGAGAAATTATTTAAGTTGACAAAAATACATCTCAAGTCAGACATAGAGTCAAATTGACAACCTTGGTCAAACTGCCCACTAGACAAGTCAATTTGTTGCCCAACAAATTCGGCCTAGTCTACTCTAGTAGGGTCGAATTTCAACCTTGTTCTCCACCCAAGAAAAAATCGGTTCTGCTACCCATATAAGCCCAGAAACTTTGCCAGAGATTTGTTCTTTCTTTGCCTTGGACTTTTCCTTTCTCTCTATCTCAAATTTGTCCTATCTCTCTACCTTAATTCGTTCAATGCTTTGTCTCAGATCTGCCTTATCTTTCTACCTTTGGTGATTCAAATTCACTGCTTGAGGAGGAGGACAAAACCTTTATATAGTCTTCTAGTGAACCGAATGGGTGTGACCATAGGGGCAAGTCGACCTGACTTCTTGGAGGGTTGACTTTATGATTTGGAGCAAAAAATTCAATATTTCAAAATTAAAAATTCTTTCTTTTGAAATCGACATGAAGAACATGTCCAAAATATATTATTACATATACATTCAGGGCTAAAGTATTAATTGTGAAGACTGACCATAGCGAAAAAATTCAACACTCTGTCCTAGCTAGGGAGGTATTCATAATTATTAACAAGATGCTCTCATGTTGACAATTGTAATATTCCTAACCCAGAATATTCCGCAAACCCCAGCGAAAACTCCAACCAAATATATGCAAATGATATAATAACCCAGAAGTGATAAAATAACAGTGGAACATCATATAATAATGTAAACCGAAAATATAAGCAGATACACAAGAAATGCAGCGAGAAATGCTAAGCCATTTTATTATACTGAGCAATAAAATGAGTACAAGAGGTGATTAGATAGATGGCACCTCGACTTGCACAAGGCAAGTGAAGAAATACTCTCAGAATGACAAGAATGGCCTCTCTGTGTGGATGGTGCTGCTGTGCTGCTGCTTCTAGGAAACAAATGATGATTTGGGGCTGCTCCCCACCTCGGAAAAAGCTGAAACTCTGGATTCGGGCTCTACTGAAGAAACCCAGAAAAACCCAAAAGCTTTCCTAGAATGGCCGACCCCCGAAAAACACCCTCTTGGGGTTCTGCGTAGTTCCTCAATGCCCTGCGCTGCCACTGAAGAAAACCCCACTAAACTCTGCCTGGAACACTGCCTGAAACCCTGCCAAAATCCTCCAATGAGACAAGAGTTGGATCCTTGCTCAATCTCCCAGCATAAATCCACATGCAAAACCCCAATCCAGTGCTACAACTAAAAAGAATTGTGTCCCTCTCCCAGTGTTGCGTAGTCCTCCAAAATGCTGCTGAAACTACTGCTGAAATGTTGATAAAACTATTGTTGAAATGCCAAAGGAAATACCTTGCCCGAGCAGACACTCGAAGTCCCCCGGGGCTAAGGGTGAGATCTCCGAACGGAGACACTCAATGCACTAAACAGTGTTGCTGACTAGCTAAACAACCAGCGTGCTCAAAAGTCGAAACGACTAGCTCAAAATGCACATAACTGAATGATCCAAAATGAGGGGGCTCTTCTCTATTTTATAGCCTCTGCCTCTCACAATCCCTAGGCTCACCTTCTCCTGTGTGATTCCCCTCTTGCCATGTGTACTTCCCTCCCGTGTAGTCCCTCCTTGTGTCTGCGTGGGCCCCATTTCTGCGTCCCCCTTTGGCCCCCCTTGGCTCCTCCTTAAATCACAACGTTGTGCTACTAGGAAGTGACTTTTTATTCTTAAAGTGAGTTATGTCCCTTGTCCTCACTTTTTATTTATAAATAACTATAGAAGGCAAAAATTGGGCAAAATCGAATATTCCAATTAGCCATGGCTAATTAGGAATATTAAAATCTCCCTCGGCAAAATGTTGCTTGTCCTCAAACAATTGAAGTGATGGATGGTGCAAGATATTCTCACTCTCCCAAGTGGCATCCTCATCCGGCAAATTCTTCCACCTCACCAAGAATTTCCCGACCGTCCTGCTCCGCAACTACCTCTCCCTGGTATCAATGATAGCCTCCGGCTACAATACCAAATGCCCCTCGTCATCCATGGGTGGTAGCTCATCTGTCACTGTCACCTGCTGCCCCAATGCCTTTTT
>APFE031227494.1:0-16526 GCA_000404065.3 Pinus taeda
ACTGTCGACCTAATTCCCATGGAAAAACAGCAAAAGATCCATAATTAGAGTCTTCCTAACTGGCTAAACCCAACCGCGTGGTCGATGCGAAGGCCAGATCGAACACAACATACGATGAGGAAGTACAAGGATCGAAGGAAAGGGAGAGAGATCGATATAAATAATAAGTCGTGTAACAACAGCGAAGCACTTCCATTAACGGAAACGGGTCAAAATGTCCTAATATTTTCCATGGTTTCCTCAGGTAGTCAAACGAGGCCATTTTTCCCTTTTCATTTTTCATTTTTCGGTGGGTTTTTTTAGTTCTTTAATGTTCGAGAATTATAATTTTAGATGGTTGAGTAAATTTTGGTTTTTTTAATTCTTTAATGTTTGAGAATTATAAATTTACATGGTTGAGTAAATTTTAATCGATCAATTATTTTTAATATTTTTAGGAATTTGTTCAATCCGGAAGGTTTAAATATTCAAGGTGTCTAATTTATTTATATATTTCAAAAAATAAAACAAAATACAATTTCGATATGTGAAAGGTGGTTGCGGTGTATTTTAATTGGTAATTTTGGATATGTGAAAGGTTGTAGACTTCTAGCTCAATTGGTAATTGGAGATATGTGAAATTGCTGAAACTCGTGAGACTCACGCTCATCTCTTGTGACCATTTTGTTAGTTGAAACTCGAGAGACTTGATTTACTAGCTCAATTGGTAATTTGAGATATGTGAAATTGTTGAAACTCGTGAGACCCACGTTCATCCCTTGTGACCACTTTGTTAGTTGAAACTCGAGAGACCTGATTTACTCAGAGGAGAGAGTTTCAATTGAAACTCTAGAGACCTGATTTACTGAGAGTTGAAACTCGAGAGACACGATTTACTGAGAGGAGGGAGTTTTAGTTGAAACTCGAGAGACTTGATTTACTGAGAGGAGGGAGTTAGTTGAAACTCGAGAGAGGAGGGAGTTTTTGTTAGTTGAAACTCGAGAGACCCGATTTACTGAGAGGAGGGAGTTTTAGTTGAATCTGGAGAGACTTGATTTACTGAGAGAAGGGAGTTAGTTGAAACTCGAGAGAGGAGGGAGTTAGTTGAAACTTGAGAATCCCTTTGTTAGTTGAAACTCCAAACCCGATTTACTGAGAGGAGGGAGTTAGTTGAAACTCGAGAATCCCCTTGTTAGTTGAAACTCCAAAGACCCCTTTGTTAGTTGAAACTAGAGAGACCCGATTTACTGTGGAGGGAGTTAGTTGAAACAAGAGAGAGGAGGAAGTTAGTTGAAACTCGAGAGATAGGAGTTTGTTGAAAGGGACCTGATTTAGAGGAGGAGAGAGGAAGGAGGACAAATATAGTTGAAACTCCAGAGACCCCTTTGTTAGTTGAAACTCGAGAGACCCGATTTACTGAGAGGAAGGAGTTAGTTGACACGAGAGAGGAGGGAGTTAGTTGTAACTCGAGAGACCCAATTTACTGAGAGGAGGAGAGAGGAGGGAGGACAAATATAGTTGAAACTCAAGAGACAGGGAAGAGGAGAGAGGAGGAAAAACATAGTTGAAACTCAAGAGACCCCCTTATTAGTTGAAACTCGAAAGACCCCATTTATTGAGAGGAGGAGAGAGGAGGAAAAATATAGAGACCCTGAGAGGAGGAGAAAGGAGGAGAAATATAGTTGAAACTCAAGAGACCCCCTTGTTACTCGAAAGGCCCGATTTTACTGAGAGGAGGTGAGAGGAGGACAAATATAGTTGAAACTCGAGAGAGCCTCGTGTTCGTTGAAACTCGAGAGAGGATGACAAATATAGTTGAAACGCAAGAGACCCGATATATTGAGTGGAGGAGAGGGGAGGACAAATATATTTGAAACTAGAGAGACCCCGTGTTAGTTGAAACTGAAAAGATTTGAATAATCCCTTGAAACTCGAAAGACCTGATTAATCCCCTTGTTAGTTGAGAGACCTCCTTGTTAGTTGAACCTCTAAAGAAGAGAGGAGGAAAAACCCCCTTCTTAGTTGAAACTCTAGAGACCCGATATATTGAGAGGAGGAGAGCTGAGGAAAAATATGATATATTGAGAGGAGGAGAGCTGAAGAAAAATATAGGTTAAACTCAAGAGACCCCTTGTTAGTTGAAACTCGAAATACCTGATTAAGAGGAGGAGGGAGGAGGAAAAATATAATTGAAACTCGAGAGAACCCCTTGTTAGTTGAAACTCGAGAGAACCCCTTGTTAGTTGAAACTCGAAAGATCTCATTAATCCCCTGAAACTTGAAAGCCGTGATTAATCCCCTTGTTAGTTGAAATTCCAGAGGCCCCCTTGTTAGTTGAAACTTGAAAGACCCGATTTACTGAGAGAAGAAGAGAGGAGGAGAAACATAGTTGAAACTGGAGAGACCCCCTTGTTAATTGAAACTCGTAAGACTTGATTTACTGAGAGGAGGAAAGAGGAGGACAAATATAGTTGAAACTCGAAATACCCGTAAGAGGAGGAGAGAGGAAGACAAATATAATTGAAAATTGAAAGATCATATTTACTGAGAGGAAAACAAATATCCTCTACGAAAAGGACAAAGTACAATCCCACAGGGAAACAAATATCCTTTACGAAGAGGACAAAATACAAGTAGTTACGTGTGAGGCTAAATGCACTTCTATATTTAGAATTGTCTTTTAAATAATCAAATATTACTATTTTTCCCAAGCAAAAGATTTTAAATTGTCATCAAATATTATTCTCTAATTTCAATTTTAAAAGCTATCTAATTAGGGAAACAAATATCCTTTACGAAGACGACAAAATACAAGTAGTTATGTGTGAGGCTAAATGAATTGTCTTTTAAATAATCAAATATTACTATTTTTCCCAAGCAAAACATTTTAAATTGTCATCAAATATTATTCTCTAATTTCAATTTTAAATTTTAGAAACTATCTAATTAGATTAGGCCATTAATTTATTACACCTAAAAGTGTTCTACAAGGCAGCAACCCAGTATGGTATCTTTTGAATTGGTCAAATTACATAATAAATTTAAAATTAAATAAAAATATTAAAATAGCATGATGTAAAATAAAAATAACAAAATAACAATAATCCTATTAAAATAAAATTAAAAATGGCTCATGGTATTTACCCAATGTATTCATGTAGATTATTTCTTATTTAGTGGGGAAAATTAAGCTTGCCTAAATTCATTTTATCTCTAAATCTATAAAGTGCGAAGGGATCAAATCTTTTGAGATGCAAATCTCTTTTATAGTGAAAAGTGATTTGATCCCTCCTTAAGCTTGGTAGATCGAGAGTTAAGATGAATCTAAGTTGGTTATATTTAAAAATATTATTTTCCTTTATATCTAAAATTTTAATTTAATATGATAATATAATTTTAGTAAAAAACAATTTAATTAAATGGCACCAACAATTTATTAGGATCTTCTAATCACATAAATAAACGCCTCATTCACATTCAAGTGGTCTTTGAGTACGATTTTTTGGAAACTTTTCCAATCCATTTTTGTATCTAATTTGTCAAGAATGGTCTTTGAGTGTGATTCTTTGGAAACTTTTCCGGTTTATTTTCATATCTAATTTGTCTAGAATTCACCACAAATTTATTGAAATGACAAGTTTGACACTTCAACTATTCCCAATGGAAGTACCCCATGGGTTTTTGATGGTGCTGAATCCATATATATAGTAAAAAAATGAGTTTAAATAACTCAAATCAAGATTTTGCTACAATTTTTTCACACCAAAAAATCAGCTAGAAACTCCAAAAAATCAAACTTAAAAACTAGTGCATTGACATTGTCCTTCCATATTGCATAGTTTGTTCAAAGAAAACTTAAAAGCATTATTGAAAAATGATTGGTTTCTTATTAACTAAGATTCCAACTAACTTCAGTCATAAATAATTACATAATTTAAATGTTTGTTTTTTATTTTTATTATTGCTTTTTTAAATCTTAAATTTAATTAAAATTCAAAAGTAAATAAAGAAAATAATTTAATTATAAAGCTCACCCAATTCAAAATTTCAAAGAAAACCAAAACAAAAAATTGATTTATATATTAAAATAACATTAAATTATAATTTTATTAAAAACTATAATAATAATTAAAAACATATAAAATGCATTTTTTATTTTTTGATTTTTTTTATTTTTATTTTTTGATTTTTTTTGCACGGGTTTGCGGGATCTGGGAACTAGGGTTCTAAAAACCCTATGACAGCGAAGTCTGCGCACCCTGCACACTCCCTGCTCCTTGCAGAACGATCGGCTATCAACAAATAACAAACCCACCTTTGGATCTCCATCGAGGTAATGGGTTTTTCCCATGGGGGGGGGGGCTCAAAGCCCTCCCCATCGTCCAATCGCAAGCCTCCAGTGCAACCAACCTCCCTGTCCTCTGAACCAAGGCACGAAGAAGAGGACCATGAAAGCCTTCTGCGGCAGCAGAATACAAACAAGTCCACGCACCAGATAGAAGAAGGCAACAAGAAATCAGATGGAAAACCGGAGACAGAGGAAAGGCACAGGATCACATCAAAGACCTGTAAACCAGTGGCTGCTGAACGGCCCAAGATCAAACTGCCCAGCCACAGGGTCAATGGACAAATCCAATTCATGAAAGACGATGCGCTTATTGGAAAATTTATTGGTTTTTGGCCAACGAAAAAGGCACTGCAAGGTTGGATCTCAACCAAATGGAAGCCTAAAGGCCATGTTACCTTGCAACTAGGACCAAAAGGGTTCTTTACGGTGATCTTTCTTTGCATAGAAGACAGGAACCGAATCATTGATGAAGGGCCCTATTTCTTCAACTCAGCGGGCCTGTACCTAAGAGCGTAGGTGGAAAGGTTTAACCCGGATAAGGAGGACCTTAGTTGGGCTACACTATGGATCAGGATGTACTTGCTTCCAGCAGAGTACTGGGATGAAGACTCTCTCAAGGACATAGGAAATGGGCTGGGGGAGTTTGTAAAATCGACGGAGGAAATGAAGCTGCACAGATACACATCCTATGCCCGTGTTTGTGTCTTCATGCGACTGGACAAACCCCTCCCGCACTCGGTAAGTCTTCTTCATGATGATTTTGAATGGGTTCAACCTCTAGATTATGAACATGTTCCCTTTCGCTGCCGAAGATGCCATGCTCTGGGTCATCTCTTTAGAGATTGTCCTCTCAATCTCAATTCCCTAAATGCTACACCCTCAGAGAAGCCATATCAAGATGGCTTCATTAAAGTGGCTTCCCATAAGAGAACTCACAAGAAAGCCCCCTCAGGGAAAAAACCCCAGCAGGATGCTTCCTCCCTTCCTTCAACAAGCAACATTTTTGAGGTCCTTGCTAACCCCTCAACCGACCATCTTTTGCATTCATCCCCCAATCCTAAGCCCTCATCTTCCCCTGCTACCCGTTACCCCTCTGGTTCCCCCCGCTCCCCTATCACCTCCTCGGATTCCCCCAAGATGGCTAGCAAGATCTCAGACGGAAAAGTAAAATACATGGAGGTTGATGATATTCCTAGTCAATCCATAAGCCCAACTTTCATTATAGATGAGGAAAACCAGGTACAACAAATGGAGGAAGAACCTGAGAGAATTGACCTAAATGGTCTTGACATCTTGGCGATGGAGCAATTCTGCAAAAAAAGGGATTATGATAAAATATCAGAGCTCCAGATCAACAAACTGGAAGTCATCATCTCCAGGGCCTACCAATAGCAGTAGCTTGGCATCCAACCGGGCAGTCATTGGGATGGAGGCTTACCCCCTAAAGACTCCAAAAATCGAGGGAGAAGAACATATCTCCAGCGAACCATTGCGCTAGGGAAAATTCTGGTGGATTCAGGCAGGTATGCTAAGTTAACTAAGTACTACAAGCCCACCCACATCAGTGAATCATGAAGCTGATCTCATGGAATATAAGAGGGCTCAACGGCCCCGGGAAACTCAGATTAATAAAAAACATGATTAAGCAGGAGCAACCACAAATTTTCTTTCTACAAGAAACAAAGTGTAACAGTATCACTCTTGGGAACATTCTTTCCAAAGCATGGCTAGAATGTCACTAGTTAGCAGTGGACGCCATAGGGGCTTCGAGAGGTTTGGAGATTGCATGGAATACTCAAGCGATTGAGCTGACACACATCCATGCAACACATCACATGATTCAGGCAACCTTTCACATTTTAGGCACCAATATGCATGGTCATCTAACCAACGTTTATTTGCCACAAGTAGCCAGCAAAAAAATAGCAGTTCTTAATACAATAGCAGACCTCAATATAAACAGAGTCCACCCGTTGTGGATCATAGGGGGTGATTATAACATGATAACCAAGATAGAAGAAAAAAGAGGCGGGCGAGCAAGATTGGAGCAGGAAGCCACCCATTTCAAAGATTTCATTCAAAACAATACTCTAATTGACATGCAATTTTGCAATGGCACGCATACATGGAGTAGTCAAAGAATTGCAAGGCAGAAAATTGCATCGAAACTTGATAGATTCCTCCTCTCTGACAATATAGTGCATCTAGGAGGAGATCTTTCGGCATCAATTCTCCCTTACTCAGGCTCGGATCATTGGCCGATCACCCTCCAATGTCAAAGACCAGGCGATGTAAACAGGCGACCTTTTCGCTTTGAGGATTTTTGGCTCTAACACCCAACATTCAAAGACTTGATCAGATCAGTATGGACCTCTTTCCCTCCACCAGTTGGTTCAAAAATGTTTCAGTTCCAGCAAAAGCTAAAATTCCTCAAGGCCCAAATCAAGAGCTGGAGCAAAGAGACATCCGACAACATCTTTCAAGCGCAGCAGAATTTAAACATGGAAATGGCAGAACTCCAGCAACACATCATCTCAGAAGGACACAATGAGGAAACCCTTGCTTAGGAACAGCGCATTCATAACCAATCGGAGGAAAGAAGGAATCAGGAGGAAACCCTGTGGAGGCAAAAGTCTAGGATTAGATGGCTGAAAGAAGGAGAGAGGAACACCAAATTTTTCCATCGAACCACAATTCATTGAAGAATGCACAATACCATCTCGTTCATTCAGAATCCAGAGGGGGAGAGATTGGAAAATCATGCTGAGATAGAGCAGGAGTTCCTAAGACACTTCCAACAGGTTCATCAAGAGCCCCAAGCGGACAGGACGCCGACCATAGAAAAAATCATCACTAATGTGCCCAATATCATTACAGCAGAGCATAACGAACTCCTCCTACATCCTATCATGCAACTGGAGGTGGACGCAACCATGCATCAACTCAAGGAAGGCAAAGCCCCTAGCCCGGATGGCTTCACCACAACGTTCTTCCACACCTTTTGGGAACTGATAAAAGAAGAAGTTTGGTTAGTGGTGGAGGAGTCATGTACCCTTCACTGGCTTCTACCCTCTCTCAACTCTACCTTCATGGCGCTTATCCCCAAAGAGGAGATCACTAGCACCCCGGAAAAATTTCGACCAATAGCACTTTGTAATGTCATATACAAATTGATATCCAAGGTAATTGCCAACAGGTTAAAGCCGTTACTACCCATGCTCATTTCGCCGGAGGAGTCGAGCTATGTAGAGGGCAGACAAATTCTGGACGACGTCATCCTCTCTCATGAAATCATACACTCCCTCAAGCACTCCAAACAAGCAGGTATGGTTCTCAAGCTCGACCTCTCAGAGGCTTTTGATAAGCTCAATTGGATCTATATACAAAAAATGTTAACAACTTTCGGTTTCTCACCTATGTGGGTGCAATGGGTGATGAGCCTTATATCTTCTACTTTTTTCTCTATCCTCATTAATGGCATCCCCTCCCATCCTTTCAGGCCTTCCAAAGGTAATAGGCAAGGTGATCCTCTTTCCCCTTTCCTTTTTGTGCTAATGGCTGAAGGCCTGGGTCGTCACATTAAGCAAGCCCTCCTCTCCAGGCAACTCAAAGGCTTATCCATCCACGATTTTCCAGTGATATCTCACCATCAATCTGTGGACGATAATATGCTTTTTGGGTACCCTTCCATTCAGGAATTCTCTCTTTTTAAATCCCTGCTGAATCATTTTTCAGAAGCTTCAAGCACTAGCATCAATAAGGCTAAATCTCAAATCTACTTCTTCCATACCCCCCTTGTCACCCAATTCGCCATTGCTCGTATCCTGGGCTTCACCATTGACTCTCTTCCCTCCAAATACCTTGGAGCCCCCCTCATTGCCTCCGCCTTAAAGCACGCTTCCTGGCGTATTCTCCTTGAGAAGATAGAATCTCGCTTAAATATCTAGACTCATAGAGCTCTAAACATTGCCAGTCACTTGGTTCTAATCAAAGCGGTTCTTCAGTATATGCCTATTTATCTTTTCTCTATCTTGGCAACGCCCAAATGGGTAATCAAAAAAATAAAATCCCTTCAATGTAATTTCCTATGGGGCACCACTGGTACCCACCGCAAATGGGCCTTGGTAAGGTGGACCACAGTTTGTAAGCCTAAAGAAAAAGGGGGCATCAGTCTAAGGGACCCTAGTCACAGCAACACAATCATGTGCGCAAAAATTTGGTGGCAATGGATAACAACACCCAACAAGCCATGGGTAGCCATCTAGACAGCCAAATACACCAACCTTAGACCGCTGGAAGACCTGATCAGATACACTCCCACAGTGAAAGGTTCCCTAATCTGGAATGCAGCCAAACAACATTACTTAATGATCCAGCAACATAGTTTCTTGGAAGTGAGAAATGGACGATCAACACGGTTCTGGATGGATGCATGGAATTAGCTACCGAAGCTCCACAATACCCTTGAACAGACTCCACACCGCTACAGGGAAGGGTAGCTACAAGAAGAAGTTTGGCAGAATTGGATCCAGGATACAGATCAGGGATACAAACAATGGAAGCATAGCAATTGAATAATTGAGCACGCGGATCATCACACTCAGCAGCTTGTGGAGAGGGAGCTCCAAAATCGATGAATTAGATTCCTGGAGGACAAGGACATCCTTCAATGGGGATACACACCTAGGGGAACTTTCACTACAAAAGAGGCCTACAAGATCATCTGCTCGGATTCGGAACCCCTGGATCCCATTTGGAGCCAAATATGGTCTTCAGGCATTTGGCCCAAAGTCTCCCTTTTCCTCTGTTTGGTGGGGCACCGCAAAATCCTCACCTGGGACAATTTCAGACGCAGGAACTTTCATGGACCATCTATGTGCGTCAACTGTAAAAACCAGGAGGAAACCTTTCAGCACCTCCTCGATTCATGCTCTCTGGCCAATAAATTGTGGGAGAAAGCCAGCTTTCGATGTCAATGAAATTGCATAGGATCAATAGACATCCTCGACTCACTTCGCCAGTGGCACCAGAACCCCTACAAAAGTGGAATTCTCAATCACCTCTGGAGAATAATTCCTGGTCTCCTCCTCTAGACTTTATGGAAAGAAAGGAACAAGCGCATATTCAAGGATCAAATTTCTCCACTAGAAATTATATGGGGCAACTTTTGCCATAACCTCCAGGAGACCTTGGCGATTGGAAACTAGATGCAGGATGACCTTCCCTCTACAGCTAATGAAAAGGCCATTTGGACAAACTGGAATTTGCACCTCCCGTTGGGAACTCACTCCCCCACCCTGTCTATGTGCAACAACAGTAGGAAGAACTCTTGGACCCCTCCCCCAAAAAACACAATCAAACTCAATTTTGATGGCGCTTCCAAGGGCAATCCCGAAAATGCAGGATTTGGGGGTGTTTTCAGAGACTACAAAGGATCTCCAATTCTTATTTAGTTTGGGAAGATAGGTTGGGACACCAAAAACTCGGCAGAGCTGGAAAGGCTTTGGCAAGGGCTACTCCTATCCAAGGATCTCAACCTCCAGCCCCTGGAAATTGAAGGGGACTCCAAAATTCTCATCAACATTGCCAAACAACTTCAAAATGGGAGTCATGCGAGGAAAATAGCCAAATGTTGGAGGCTTAAGGCTAGGCTGGAGGCCATAGAACGCCATCTCCACAACAATCAAGCCATTATCTTCAATCATAGCAAGAGGGATGGCAACAAGGTTGTTGATCTCCTAGCTAACTTGGGGGTGGAAGAGAGACACACTCTACTTTCTGGCACAATTCACATTATTCAAAATCGTGATCATGCCCAGGAATGCACCATGCTGGTTCAAAAAGATGCAGCTCCCCCGGATGCAGGTGACTAACGCTGCGAATAACTTGATGGGATGGGGGTGGAGCAAGGTGGCGCGACACCTGCCCACCCTGTACCAGGAGATAAATGCAAATTCGGGGAGGAGAGCCTGGCATGTGAGCCATTATACTCCCCCGTCAAGTGATTCAGGTTCACTCTGCGCGTCCACTGCTATGGTATCCTCCTCCGCAAGCTGCTACCCGCAAGAGATTGCGGCCACCATCAATGAAGCAGTTATGGTTGGGGACTATCAAGGAGGGCCTGGCCAGTTGCAAGTTGAAGCATTGTGAGTCGTTGAGCTGGGCGCATCCCCTCACCTCTGATCATCTCCTGATTCTCTCTGTTGGTCCTGGGCCTGTGATGAGAATGCTATGTTTGGGTTTCATTCTGGAGGTTTATAGGCTTGGTTATCATCTCCAGGACTCTGTTCGGGTTTCTGGCTCTGAGAGGTGGCTTCTGATCATTTCATTCATAGTTTCTGGCCCCTTGTTCATTTGCTCTGTCTTATGCACGGTCTTGGAAGGGGACAGGTGGGAGATTGAGAAGAACAAGTCCTCTCGTCTCTATTGGTCCTCTCATCTCTGTTGGTCCTCTCCCGTATCTGTTGGTCCTCTGAGCTTCAATGTGGAGCCTAGTTGTAATCCTTCTTCTGCCCTTTCTACAATGGCTCATCTTCATCAGAGAATGGGGTGCCGTAGAGGCCAACCCTGACACGCCACTACCAACTCCACTTCAGACTCGCCTGCCACCAGTGAACTGTTTACGGGTCGATATACAAGCATCTGTAGTGGGAGCGGAAGGCGTCACGTCTCAAATCAATCCCGGGGGCCTCCATCTTTGACAGGGTCCGCCATTTTCACCTTTAATAGCTCTCTGCATCAGCCTCGGATTACCACCCACATATCTGTGGTCTTCTATGAGACTACGCAAATGGAGGGTTCAAACACTCATACGGGAGGCTCGGGTGCTGCTGCTGGTCCTCCCCCTGCGTTCCAGCTTGGTATTGGTATGATGCCACAACATGTTCAGGTTGAACTGGGTGCAGGCACACAGGGTACGAAGATGCTGCCTGTTGACCTCGGACCTTCTGTTCTGTTCGTTGCTCCTGTTGCTGATGAACCGGAATTCGGATGGTGCTGAATTGTGGAGAAATAGCCTGATGATTAGCCTGCTCTCGCTGACGGTGGTCTATCGTTTTGGTCATGTTTTTGGCAATCCTCGGGCTAGTTTATTTTGGTAACTCGGCTATGGATATCCTCTGGTTTCTAATGTACGGGTCTCCATGTTTTTTGATGTATGGGTCTCCATGTGGTGGGTTCAACACTTGGTCATGTGTTTTTCTCTGGAATGATGCTTATGTTTTTTCTGGAATGATGGCTCTTATCACAGCAATGAACTGACTTCAGCCACTCTGTAAATATTTTTCCTCTTTTTAATAGAATTAAGCTTACTCAAAAAAATAAATAAATAAATAACAAATAAATAAATAAAATGATTGAATTTATGCTATGTGATCTATATTATGAAATGTAAGAAAACTTTACATAAAAATCACATTATCAGTGTTTTGTCAACGGTTTCGAACCATCTAGTGTGGTTGAAACCATATGTGGTTCATCATCTCGTGTGGTTGAAACCATATGTGGTTCTTGGTCACGACAAGATAAGAACAAGTTCATGGTATCAAGTTAAATAGATGAAGAGAAAATATTTTAGTTGGTTAGATTTGACTAAATAAATAATATTATTAAAAATAATTTTTTCATGTAAATAAACTTAAAATAATATTTTAATATAAAGAAATAATGGTTAGAATATAATTGTTAATATTGAATTAAGGAAAATAATTAATCAAAAGAAAATCTTAATGAAAGTAATATGTAAAAATAAAAATGATATTTAGATCAAACATAAATAATCAAAATACTAAAACAATTAGTAAAATCAATATCATAATAAAAATAATATTTGAGTCAAACTTAAATAATCAAAACAATTAATCCTAAAAATTTAAAAGAAAATAAATAGTCAAACTTAACCAAAAATATCTGGTTGAAACTTAAATAATCAAAACAATAAATGAAAAATAATATTTTGGTCAAATTTAGATAATGGAAACAATTAATCCTAAAAAATTAAAACTAAATGAAATAATAAATGGTAAAACTTAAAAAAAAAAATTCTTAATAATATTATTTATTTAGTCAAACTATATTATAACAACTAAAAAAAATTCTCTTCATATATTGAACTCATGCTTGTTCTTGATCTATTTAACTTGATGCTTGTTATTCATCTTCTCTTCATCTATTTAACTTGATGTTTGTTCTTCATTTAATCTTGACAATGAACCACACTAATAGTTCTAAACGAGTCGACAAAACTCTATTAATATGATTTTTATCTCAGAAAACATACACAAAACTATGATGTAATTTTTACCAAATTTTTTTTAACATATAAAACAATCCAACAACATCATAAACAAAACAAATAACCTTACAATCCAACAACTTCACAAACAAAACAAATAACCTTACAATTGGTACTAGTAAATTACAAATAACATTATAGTTTACCATTTTAAAATGTTTGAATATTTTTTAATTATGTAAATATAATCAATACCCTTAAGAACAGAGAGAATCTTCAAAATTTACTTATAATCTAGATTCCATAATACTTCGTGAAAATCATGTTGAAAAAACTATTATTTTTTCGAGCTAAATCCTCCTCTCTAAGTGTAGAGTTTGGAAAACTAACTAATAACGTTTTGGGTCTTTCCCGTTTTGGGTGTTTTGGGAAGTAACTAGTTCTTATGGAATAGTTAGGGTATGTAATAACTATTTACATGTGGGACCTCTAAAAAATTACTAATAAGTATTTTAGTGAATATTTGGAGTACGATGAATAGTTAGGGTATGTAATAATTATTTACATGTGCGACCTCGAAAAAATTACTAATAAGTATTTTAGTGAATTTTTGGAGTACGATGAATAGTTAGGGTATGTAATAACTATTTACATATGGGACATCGAAAAAATTACTAAGTATTTTAGTGAATATTTGGAGTACGATTAATAAAATAGAGTAAAAAAATTAAAAATTAAAATACATTTCAGAGATTAAGAAAAATAAATAGTATTTTGAGGTAGGATTAAAATAAAGTAAATTTTTAAAAATTAAAATTAAATTATTTTATATTATATAAATTTGTAGTATAATTAATAAATGAAATGCTTTTTTAAGAATATTTGTTCTGTTTAATTTTATTTAAAATATACTAGGGATTTCTAAAAATAATATCTTTAATATATAATGCAAAGTTTCCAAAGTTTTTTAAGATATGATATCAATTTATACATTGTAATGCCCGGGAAAAATGTAAATATTTGATTTACTGTGGTAAATACAAAATATTATTATCTGTTTGAAATTTAATAATATTTGTTTTATTATGAGAGAAAAGAAATGTTTTTATTTTTAAAGCTGGTAACTTCTCAAGGAGGAAGTTTTCTCTTGGGCAAAAAACAATTGTTGTGATTGCAACGCTAAATACCTCCCCTAACTAGAAGAGATTCCAGAGAAAATGAGGGGAGGGGAGGAAAATCTGTGCTGTAGGGAAAGGTAGAGAAAGAGAAAAGAGACTAATTATGATGATGGTTAGATATCCCTGCACAATGTGCAAGTAACTTGCGGAAGACTGTCGTCTAGCAAGTAAGCTAGGGGGGAGATTCTGGTCCTGAAAGATAAATCTCATGGTCGGGTGGTTGAGAGGCAGCAAGAATCCTAGGCTCAGGTGAACCTTCAAGGAGACCTTTACCAGCTGGAAGAACTAGGTAAGTAAGGAAACCTTTGAGGGAAACTGTTGTGTGAACTTTATCATGTAACATACTTTTGTTAAAATAGTTGCGGAAGGCTTTCTCTAAAGTGAACAATAGACGAATTTGAGAGGATAGATGGGTGTTCTCTCCTGTATATCTTTACAAATATATGAGTTAGTAGTCTGTGTAAGAGTTTTCTTTTTATTTATGAACTGGAAAGAACTGCAAGAGAAGTCTGTAGATAACTAACCATAAACTATTTGTAGAGAGTTCAAAGAATATAACAAACTTAGGTATAGCAAGAGGCTTTCCTCGTATAAGACAAGAATCCATATGGTTAGTTAATAGAATGACTGTATAAGAGCTCTTTCTTTAATTATGCCAAAACAAAAAGAAATGAAGGAATAATCTAGAGGGCAGATTCAAACCCTCGGAACAAAATCAGTGGAGAGACAACTATGAAAGATTTTAAAGAAATTGCAGAGAGGCAAAGCAATCTCGCATGAATATTGAATCTAAATCCAAAACCGTTTCTTTTCCTACATGCATGTATTTATATTAAATATTCGACAGTGAAGCAAATCCTATAGCTATTTTAACATTCGACAGTGAAGTAAATCATGTAGCTATATTAAACATTCGATAGAGAAGCAAATCCTGTAGCTATATTAACATTCGACAGTGAAGTAAATCATGTACCTATATTAACATTCGGTGGTGAAGCAAAATATGATAAAAGTTAGAAAAAAAACATAACCAAAACTCTGAGGAGCAGATTAAAAGCATAAGAGGTTACGTGAAAGTTGTATGCTTGAGAGGATTAGCAGTAACATAAGGTTCAGAGTCAAAATCATATACCATATTCAACAAGGGCTATTAAACCAAAACCAACGTTAACCGTGCTAAATACTGCATACCCAGAAACCTCGTAAAACATGCAGAATATACATGACAAAATTTCTTGGAATCGAACTGTGCATTTGAATATACAGTAAAATTTAGAAAATTAAAACTTAAAGAGTCCTGAAGGAGACCGGATCATTATTTAGCATAAAGAGAAGCCTTAGGGTTCTGGTATATCGCGGCATGCATTTAGAAATTTATCATACACCCTGGTCCCAAAGGACCCTATCAGAAGTTGGAAAATACAAGAATGTACTCAACGAAAAAGAGAAACTGGAGTAAGCTACAATGTGTTCAACCCAGAAATTATATCCATAGCAGTTCCTATTTATAATGGATGAAATATACAACGTATCAGCAAAATTTAAGAACAAGCCCGGGGGCATGTCAAGTTGGACGGTGCGCCAGGATAACCAAGACCACAGTTTTGAGAAACAATTAGGAAAAAAATTCCATTAACCCTCGAAAGAGCCGCAGAGAAAACCCTGACTAGCGTTATAGAATTCGCCACCAATATGATACAATAAAAGAAGTGGAAATCATAAACACTTGGGTCAGAGGGTTCTGAAAAAATTGGAAGAACCCCTTCTTTTCAACGACCCAGAATTTGCAACTCGCAAGAGATCTAGAAATCAAAACCCTCAGGAGAAAAATTCTAGGAAGCTTACCTGATAGCCAGCGTTGAAGGGGTAGAACCTGGGGAGCATTGTCCAAGACCTTTGGTGACTTATGGAGGCCGGAAGCATGTCCCCTCAACCATAGGACAAAGGAAAAACAAATAAACTGTTAGATATTTGGATATAAAATATAATGATAACCTGAGAGAAAGGAAAATTCAAAGAATTTAAGAACTTTGCATTAATAAGCCCTTACCATAACACTACTGCTGCAAGAACCGGGTCGATTACAGTCCTGAGCTCAGCGGTGTCCATAGACCTTCTAGTTCATTCAGCGCGAAGGAGTTTTGGACCATTCGACGTGAAGGAGTTCTAGACAATTCGGCGCGAAGGAGAAGAGGCGAAGCTGAAACAAAACCCTGTGCAAATGGATAGAGAGTTTCCACACTGCTGGATAAACAAGGGTGGAGTACATCGAACTAAGAATAGCCCTCGGATGGGCGTAGATGCATCCACATTGTCAATGAGGGGAGAAGCCCGAGGGGCACGAAGTCAGAGTGTACGCTGGCCATACCTCATCATGTGGTAGAGCAGATGAAAAATAAATTTCCAAGCCATATGTTAACAACAGACAGCGCTGGCAGCTAACGACAAAGGGGTGAGAGTACCCTGCATTAATGCCATCGTCAAAACTTATGCCGGAAAGTTTTTCCATCAACACAACAAAAATTCACTGATATTACATGAATGGTGTACTTGATATTTAATAGCTATGTAAAGTTAATATGTAACATTTAATATGCAAGCTTGGGGCTGAACTTTTGACTTATATGTAAAAAAAAAATTAACAAGGTAAGATTATATGAAGTAGGTGGGTACATTACAAGTGGTATCAGAGCCAAGTTTCAAAAATAGTGGCCTTTGGAAAATAAAACAGATAATTGCATTCAATTTATGTTTATCTCTATTGAGTAGTTAAAGAAAAACAGTTAAT